>BMAO01023825.1:0-19846 GCA_019973975.1 Trichonephila clavata | reverse complement strand
ATCGAACGACACAGTGGCCTAACACTCGGAGTTATGGTTTGGGGTGCGATTGGCGTATTAGATACATATTATATAATTATTTATCATTTTCTTTAAAAATGCCTTGAAACCATTTCTAGTACTTGTAAAGCATAGAAAAACCTTGTAGTCTGTACATTTTACAGTTGTTAAGGCCGAGCACTTCTCATTCCTAAAATTGAACTCAATGAGAATCATTGCGATTCATCAGCTCTAAAATTTCATCTGGTTTCAAATATTTCATTAAATAAGTACTTATTAAATAAAAAAATTATAAGAAAAAAGTGGGTAAAAATGAAAAGCAAACACCTGAACTAAATTTTTTAACTCAAGAAATACTTCTATCAATCTTAAATATCCCCAAAATATAACTAAAGATTAAAACAAAATTGACTTAAAAAGTATGTTCACAAATGATTGGGTCCCATTGTATCACAAGTGATACAAACAAATTTCACAAGTCATTATGCTTTAAGGTAACTGGGACATGAAAGTGTTTTAAAATTTGCACTTTTTTATTTACTTTTAAAAAATAGAGGGCACTTTTCTGCTTCTATATATGCATTATTTATGAGAATTCCATCAAAAAAACGCTAGAAAATTAAATTTCAAAATTGTAAGCAAATGTGATTCAGGTACACTTTCTTCAAAATGCGTAGTGTATTCAATATGTATTGTAAAAAACTAATTTTTCTATTCGAATAATGTAATTTTTCTGTATTATATGTTCAAATTTATTGAAAATTGTACATTGTTTGTGCAAAAATTACGGAAAATTTAGATGATTTGTTACAAAATTTTGAATCAAAAAAATTTTGTTTTTTGAAAGGTTAATTATGTATAGTTTACCATTTATAAATACTCAGGGTAGTTTTTAAATTATAAATCAAGTGGATATAGTACAAAGTAGATTTGAGGATTATTCTAAATTAAATACACAGCTTGTGAAATAGACATTTGTTTTTCCTAACTGCTTATTGTTAACATTTGAATGCTCATGAATAACTCTATATGTTTATTTTTTACATTTGGTTTTATATTAAAATAAATAAAATATTCATGTGTATGAATACAAAAACAGAGATTCTTTTGTTATAATTTTTAAAAACAGAGCTTCATTTAAATTAGACATCAAATTAATTTCGTAAATTCATGAAAGACATTTTTTTTGTATATTTTTGTAATAATAAAAATACGTGTAAGGAATTTCGTAATATCCTGCAATGATGATGTTCAAAGTGAAGTAAAAATACTAAAACTTATAGACACAAAACTTTGGTATTTTAGTTGGAAGTAAGGTGTGAATCGGTGATAACACGTGTTGATGAAGTAAGGAAAGAGTAATTAAAAAGACTTCTAAAAATCTAGAATTTTAGACTTACAATTTAAAAGCTGAGAAATGATGCAAACTATCCAATTAACAATGGTATGACTTTATATTGTATTAAAATATATTATTTTACAAATCATAGATGAAAATACCTTTATTTGCAATTTTTTCAAAACGTACTTTTTGGTGATTCCGGTACATTTTCCACAAAATCTACTTTAACTATAGTGCTGATATTTTGCATAATACAAGATTAAAACTTTTTAACAATGTGAACGAATTCCTTTTCAAATAAACATTCAGAAACTTCAGATGGATCACAATTTCTGCATAAAATTTAAAGGAAATTTGAATCACTAAATTAAAAAATTTTTAAATTTTTATAGATTTATATATATTTTAAAATTTTCATTTCTTTCATTTTATCGATTATTATGTTTACAAAAGCTCCGTGAAATTTTATAGCTTCATATACAGTAGATTTTATGCAAAGTGTACCTAAAGGTAAGAACATGCTTGAAAATAAAAAAATAGTTATTGATTAATTATTGCTCTTACAGATTTATTTGTACTTTAAAATGATTTTTTTTTACATTAACAAATACATAAATATATAGATAATTCAACGTAAAATTTTAATTTTCGTTGCTTTAAATTTAAGTAAGTGAGAACCATTTAAAGTTGGTGCAAAAAAAGTCCATTTTTCCTTCTCGCAGACGTCCCAGTTACCTTAATATTTCACTAAAATTTGCTTTTTTTGCTGTTAACTAATAAATTGAACATATACAGAGAAAAAGCATAAAAATAGGTTAATATAAATACTTTAATATATGCATATAAATAAGAAAAAAATACTTACTTCGTTGACCTGCACACATCTTGTTTTGATTCAGAGACGCTACTAGAAATCGCTTTAATCGACAGGTACTGCCATGTGTTGACTAAAGGAGGAAGTTATATGAGGTATTTCACTTTGTATTTAATGTGATGCAACCTGTCCCAAATTTTTCTTTGCTCTTCAGCCTTCTCAAAAAATTGTGAAACTTTTGTAACACATGCAATACAAGAGAACCGAGGAGTATATATATATATACACTGGTGTCCAAAAGATAAGCATAAATCGTAAAATGCGAAAAACATGGAGTAAATATTCGTAAAACTATTCCAAATTTCTAGCGGATATTAATTGGGTGAAGAAGAAACATTGGGTTTATGCAAAACTTTTCAGTCGACTACGTCCTGCGCGAAACACCGGCGCCTGTCGGAACGCGGAGAAACCGATTCACAGAGCATATGCAGTTCAGACAAGTTTCGTGCAACTGCTGTGCGAAGAAACATTGTTAATTATCAAACAAGGTGAATGATGGCACAAAGACGCCAATTGGACATGTTTACGAAAGGAAGAATCGTTGGAATACTGGAATCCTCACGATCACAAACCGAAGTGTCTCGAATTCTGAATGTGGACCAGTCTGTGATCTCAAGACTGTGGCAGAGGTTTCAAAGAACGGAAGATGTTACCCGACAACCAGTATCAGGTCGACCAAGAGTCACAACCACTCGCCAAGACCGATATCTGGTAATAAGTGTGTGACGTCAGAGGGGCAGTACTGCCAGAGCACTGGGTTCGATGCTCACATCTCCGCAGGAATACGAGCATCGAGACAAACTATTTACAGGAGACTCGATCATGCTGGCCTATTTGCCAGAAGACCAGCAGTCTGCATTCCCCTCACATATGCGCATAAACGCGCTCGTTTGAACTGGAGTTTGAAACATCAACATTGGAGTGTGGGAGAGTAGGCCAATGTGATGTTCAGTGACGAGTCCCGGTTTAGTCTGAGTAGTGATTCTCGGCGGGTAACTATATGGAGAGAACGTGGAACACGTTTTGAACCAAGAAATATAATGGGAAGACATCATTTTCCATCAAGGGGAGTAATGGTATGGGCAGGCATCATGATGGCTGGCCGCACAGACCTCCATTTATTTGGCACGGGGTCTGTGACTGCTCAAAGATACAGAGACGAAGTTCTTGAGCTTGAAGTTCTTCGCTTGTTCGAGGTGCTGTCGATCCTGACTTCATATTCATGGATGATAATGTGCCCTGTCACCGAGGGGAGCTGATTGATGACTTCCTTGAAACGGAAAACATCCAGCGCCATGTCGTAATCTTCGAACTCTCCTGATTTAAATCCTATCGAGCATGTATGGGATATGCTCAGGTGACAAATTGCAGCCCTTTGGCACCCACCAAGTTCCGATATAGAACTGAAGAGAGCTCTCCAAGAAGCTTATAACCGTTTGAGCCCACAACTCATTCATCATCTCATAGCAAGTATGGTAAATCGCTGTGCAGCGTGCCTGGCTGTCAGAGGTGACCACACGCCTTATTAAACTGCAGCATCAGTATTTTATTTAATGTTTTCTTTCTTTTTTTTTACAGTGTGAATCCTTGCTATGCTCAGTTTTCTTTCAAACTGCTACTTTGTATAATAAAATTAATTATTATCATTCTTTTGATTTGCTTCCTTATTTTATAACCATTTTACACTCGCATTTCACGTTTCCTGGCATTATGATTTACAGTTCCTTCTTTATTCAATTATGCTTAACTTTTGGACACCAGTGTATATATATATACAAAATTGTTATAAAACCTTAGATAACTAGTTACGATAGTAAGAAGTATTAGCTACAGTAGTACTATAGCAAACTCCTGGCCTTAGGAACCAAGTTTTCAGGTTTAAGCAATGTTTTGAGGCAAGCCAACATTGACCTGTATTTTCCAATACTCTGTGCCATAGGCAAAGAAAAAATTTAATCAAGAGAAATTTAACTATTACAAATAAAAATAAATCTATTAATATAAAACGATAAAGTAATAGCTTATTATAAATAACTAGTATATGTTAAAGTCAATGCAAAAAAACTAGATAATATAACTTACTACGAAGTACAACAACAATGTTTCCCGCGTGATAGAAAGAAGTATAGCAGTACCGCATTAAATTAGTATATTATGATAAAATAACCTTAAGTCTATATATATATACATTAAAAAACCCTAAATATTGATGTAAAATTTAAAGAAAATAAAAGGTCAACCCAAACATACACAATGGCATTTAAATAAAATATAGTATTATTAATTTATGAAACACGCCATCTTTCGATTAACAGTATAACTAATTTTTAAGAAAATCCTATTATTATTACATATTGTCATTTCACTGAGAAGTCGCCAATCCGGTATAGCGGTTAAAGACGCTGACTGCTGTGCCGTAGGGCCAGTGTTTGAATCCCGGAGAAGGCATGAATGTTTGTAAATGTATAGTGCCTTCGCGGCATGAGGGTACTCTAAATAGCCGTCGAGTCGCAAGTCCTCTCGCGGGGTGGGTGGAAGGGAAAGAGAGGTGGGAGGCTCCTGACCCCTCCCAGAGTGTCCTTTTTCAAAATTGGGGTTGAAGGGAAAGAGTGGTGGGAGGCTCCTGACCCCTCCCAGAGTGTCCTTTTTCAAAATTGGGGTGGAAGCGAGCCAAATCATAGTGTCTCCTGCATGGTGCTCAAAGATACGGCTAACGACAGACGTACAATCTAGCCCAATGCCATGATGAATTTCGTGGGCCTCGATCTGACTATGTCAGACAGGCAGCATTAGCAACAACAACAACATTTCACTGAGAACTATCAGAAATATAATTGTAAAGAAAATTATCGGGATATCCGCGTTTTCAATGCAATGGTTAATAAAACTATTAAATTTTAAATATATCTTAACTCAGTGGCACAATAGCCCATAAGGGCCAAGGCCTATTGTGCACAACTCAGTATACGTGACCTTGAGGTGCATGATCTGATGTTCCGGTCAGGTGGTCAGCCTGACGCAAACCCTCCAGTGTTAAGTTCCCAAGCAAGCTTGTTACTCCTTTTATCGACTTCTGAAGGGATGAAAGGCTGAGTCAACCTTGTCCAACCTGGGGTTTGAACCTCGAACCTGTGGTGTGGAAGCGCGATGCACTAACCACTCAGCGCTGAACTTCGAAATTTTAAATATATATTAGATTTATTGCTAACTAATACATTATTACGATAAATATAGTTAAAAATAATATTTCTATATATAGAAATCAATAAATTTGAATTCCAGTATAGCACTTTAAGAATGTTTTAATTAAAATCATCTCTTTTATCATAAATATTACTATGTAATTTATAATCCTTAATATACAATGACACATTCAAGTAATTAGTTTTAACTGGATTATTATTAATTTCAACTAGGTTTAAGTAATCAGAATAAAAGGTAAAATTGGGTTTAAAATTATTATTTTTTCGAAAAACAATTAGATTATCTGTACATCTTAAAATGTAATAATCTTTATTAATAATATACTTATGTTCATAAAAGTGTAAATATAAATTAGCCAAAATTTTGCTAGCAGGGCCACCTTGTTTATATAAAAAAACACTAAAATTAATGTAATTTTCTTTTAAGATTAAATGTGTAAGAGCTTTAAATTTGTGATAATTAATAGTAAGATTTAACTAATTTTCTAAATTTACCTTAATAATATCATTGATACCAATGAAATTGAAAAGATCTTCAAAATCGAAACTACGAACTGAATTTATATAAATATTTTTATTTTAAAAATATGTATAATATCTTTACTATTTTTAATTATAGCTTTATTATTTTGCTTATTGATGAAGTTTTGTATAATATTATGCAGCATTTTACCTGCAGTAGTGACATATGTTTTAAAATCATTTGTTACAGACCTAAGTTTAACAGAATTTTTATGAAATTTAGGCCGTTAAAAAATATATATGAAAACTTAATCTTAGGAATGCAAAAACCCAATTTTCTATACATAGTAATAATTCGATTACTCTCTCTAGTTTCCTTATGTGACAAGTCCAATCTTTTATAATATTCATTGTTTAAAAAGTGTTCATTAAGCATATTATTATTAAAATATTTACAAATTACATCATAATTTCCTGGCACTTTGTCTATGTAAACAATAACGAAACTCTTTTGTAACTCATAAATATTTTTTTTACATCTTCATAAGTAAGTTCTAAGTTGGAATGGTAATTAAATTTTATTAAATCTTTTAATATATATTGTACTTAAATTCATCAAATGCCTCTAAAGGCCATCCATATTTAACTGCAGATTTTGTAACGAATTTATTTATATCTTTATTACTTTGTTTTTAAAGATATTATTTTTATTAGAAATAGTTAATCTAAAACTATAGTGCCTTTATCATGATATCTACATGTTTATATGATAACTATCAACAAAAAAAATCATGATAGTTACATTTACAATCGTCTATGTCAAGACAAGGTGAACTATTATTGCAATTAAAGATAAATCAGCCCATTGTTTTATTATATTTAAATGCTTCTTCAACAATTACAATCCCAACATGAATAGGGACCAATTCCTATTAATTACATTAGAAAAATTAACTTTATCAGTTTTATTCTTGAATAATAAAGTGTCAGAGAGGCTCTGCCAACACATGGTGGAATCGCTTACTACAAATTAGCACGTCTGCCTGCACAATTTCGTTGTTAACAACCTATATATATGATCAAAAATTAAAAACCTGTAAAAATATTTTTTACCTCATAGCATCTTCAAGACTTTTTCCTGGATTTTTAGTTCATAGCAATATTACTATAATATCATGAAATATAGAAAGATTTAAGTTTAATCTTGAATAACAAAAAACATGCTTTTATAAATTACTTTCCTTTTTATCAAGCTTTAGGATGCAATACTGATTGGATTTTTTATCAAGGAAAATGCTACAAATTTATTTCGACAGCTGAAGATGACGTCCGAATGGCTAGGAATATTGTCAGGTATATAAGGCAGATTTGGCGTACATTGGTAGAAATTCTACTTTCATTATGGATTTTGGTAAGTTTTGTTTAAGTTCATTTCTTTAATTGTTACATTAATTTATGTTTTAAAGGAGCCAATAGCTATAGTACGTAGCCTGGTACGTAGTTAATCCACTTAAAGTTTTGAAAATTTCTACTTCTGAAATTGTATGCCAATATTTGCAGTTTGTGTCACTGAACTCTAATTTTATCTTTTTTTCCTAACATACTTATTATGATATATAACTCAATAATATTAAGATCATTGATTGAAACAAATATGCACTAAAAATAGGTTATTTACTGTTTATTTATTGATCAACCAAAAGCAAAATGCAGTACACTATACCTCGCTTAATACACTTTCTATCAGTGTGGACACCATTATAGTACCTTAGTAATTTGTGAGTATGAATTACAATTTCTACCGCTTTACTATGATGTTGTATGGAAAGAGTTTGCTCCAAAAATTTTCCATTGAAATTACTCCTAGAATGAACGGGGCTAATTGTTCTTGTCATAAAGTCAATCTTGTCAAAGTCACAGCAGAGAGAGAGAGAGAGGTTGTGACATCTCTTCATTCTTACTAATGGCACTAGACAACAAAAATATTGCTCCTAAGGCAAAAGTACTCAATCTTGAATGAATTTAACGTGCTGAGCACGAATATCACATTGAAAATAGTTGATTGGTGCACATGGCAAAGATATTTACGTCTTTTGTATTGTAAAAGTGTTCTAATATAATGTGTGATAAACACATTTTAGTAAATACATTATATTATATTACTTATTTATTTTTGTTAGATTTGAATTATATAGTGTGTGTGTGTGTTTCATTAATATAATGGATTACATAATTTGGAGTATAGCCTATTATATTATAACATTAAATACTGCTATTTCTGCATAGTACCATTAGTTTCTGGAGGTTTCACCAAGGAAACGAAGAGGACAACTGAATACCCAATATCCCCTCTGCTTTACAACCTCTTTCACATGGCGAAGGACTTCCACTTTCTGACCCTGTAGATTATTCTGTCAGTTCCGATGCGAGGAGAATCTCGAAGTCTCACATTATACTCCTCAAGTAACAGCATCGGCATGTGGTAGCAGCAAACATGTTGATGATTTTTCGTGCTTCGATGAAACATCTATACATTAAGTTACCTCTGTCGTAGTCTCTCACTACCCCTATGATTATTAACTCCCCTTTGCACATTATCTAAATTCGGGTATGTTGGATTCATAATTAACAACTACTAAATTAATAAATCAATATCATTTATTAATCTTTCTTAATAGATAAACACACAAATATTAATCAAACCTTAAGAACAACAAATTACAGTGGAGTGAGATAAGAACTCAATTATGAACGATGGAACACTAACTGAGACTATGGAGAATAACGCATACAATCAAACTACGCATTTAAATCTAGTTTATGAAAATCACAAACCTGATATCTTTTTAAGGCAGGATTCTTTAATATTTGAAGGATCTATAGAGCGGTTTCAATCCTTGATATCTTCAGTTACGTCCGAACCGAATTAATGAATATTTTTCAATAATCTTCCTTCAGCTAACAAACTTCACTTAGTTAAACTAATCTCCTAGAATCACCTTCTTAATCAATCTCGTAGTTAACTCCTCTATCAAAACACGTAGTCATCCTCTATCTCTTCATTTCATTTCTCCCTTTTATATCTTTTTCGAACTCGCTAAACCCGAAACTATCTTGTTTGCATAAGTCACACTTTTAGCTCTCAGCGGGGATTGGTTAAAATAAATACAATCTTAAAAGAATTTGAGAAGGTTAGTGAAACGCGTAAGCACCCGTCACACCTCAATTAAACAGAATGATCTTGTTCACGATTTGG
The DNA here is from genome assembly GCA_019973975.1 of Trichonephila clavata. NCBI lineage: Eukaryota > Metazoa > Arthropoda > Arachnida > Araneae > Nephilidae > Trichonephila > Trichonephila clavata. The sequence goes on along the minus strand of BMAO01023825.1, from coordinate 10,709 downwards.
TGCTGTCCAAAAGCAAAGTTGAGTTGTTGGGCTCATGACTTCAACAATGGAATCTTCCCAGACAATTTATTTCGCACACGCCATCTGCTCTTTGAACCTGTCTTTAAAAAAGGATAAAGGTGTTGAGTCTGTTGATATTGATGGCCTACTAAAAAAATTCATATTTCAACTGAACCCAATGAATGGTACATGTTTATAGATGGTTCAACACTGAATCTCAAGGCGATTTTGCTAAATGACGGAAACGAGATTCCATCCATACTTATCGAATATACAGTCTACCTGAAAGAGACTTACCAGGCAACTTTTGAAAATGATTAAATACAGTAAGTGTGACTGTCGCAAATCTGTTCTAAACATAATGCAGTGTCTCTGTTGAGGATTTCTCAGTAAGGACATACATATTATTAACGTTTCTTTGTCTGTGGGATAGCAGAGAAATAGCTTTGCATTACATCAAAAGAGATTTTCCTCAGAGATAATCTTTTAAACCTGGAAAAACTAATGTAGAGCCCTCATCTATGTCAAAATCGTATAAAATCACCATTGTACATCAATCTTGTGAACTTGTCAAAAATGCCGTGGATAAAAAATGGACTTACGTTTAAGTACCTCAATGAAACAAAAATTAAAGGTGTTTTTGTGAGGCTCAGATTAAACAGCTTTCTAGAGTAAGCAAGTTTGAGAAACATCTTCGTCGTAAAGAAGGTTTGGGAGGCGTTTTATTAAGTGTCAACAAAGTTCTTAGAAAATGACAAGACTGAAAGCTTGAGGATATGTTCGCCTTATTTCAGGAGATTTCGACTACAATATGTCTTTAAAGATCAAGTTTATGAACTATCAATTGTGAATTTCTTCCCTGAATAACTGCGGAAAAGTCAGTGAAGAGCAAGCGAACACACATTTACGCTCACTTCCAAAAGTTAAGCACGGAGAGGAAAATGCTAATTTCCGGAAGCCAATCAGAATTGAAGAGGATGCAATTCGCTGCAGAGGTAGATGGAAGTATGCAAATATGTTAAGTAACAGCCAATAGTGCTTTCATGTCAAGAAATATGCAAAAGGGGCAGTCTTATAAGAAGCCAGCTTTATGAAGGGTTACAGAAGTTGATTGTAAGTGCTGATAGAAGGTGTTTAAAACTTTCGTACAATTTGTTTTCAAGCCATGCGTGTTTCTATGATTTCCAGAAAACGAATGGAAGATTCTGGCGTGATGTGGGGCGCATCGAAGCAGGAGAGTCGATCATAGTTGTAGTTCTTTTCTTCGGTTTTCATCATTCTGCAATTTCATGTTTATGGAAACAATTCCAAACCACACAGACAGTTGTTCGAAGGCCCGTAGGCGATCGCCCAAGGGTTACAACCCCCGCGGAAGATCGATATATTGCTATTGTAGCCAAGCGGAATAGCAGAGCGACCTCCACACGTGTGACATCTATGGTTACAGCGTCCATTTGTAAGGCTATATGTGCAGCTACTGTACGCCGAAGATTACATATGAATGGACTGTATCCCGGGTACCTCGAGTTTGTGTTCCTCTATCCGTCCAATCAAGAGGGACATGATTAAAGTGGTGCCGGGAATATGGCAATTGGACTATGTCTGACTGGGGCAATGCCATGTTTACTGGTGAGTCAAGATTTGCTCTGGAGCCAGATGACAAGTGTATAAGGATATGGCGTAAACAATGAACACGCAATCAGTCCCAAAACATCACCGAACATCACGCATTCCGAGGCGGAAGCAATATGGTGTGAGCATATTAGGATACCGCACTGACCTGCACATCTTTAAGCGGGGTTCTGTGGCGGCTGTCCGGTATCGAGATGAAGTCCTAGAACCCATTGTGAGATTGTACGCTGCAGCAGTTGGCCCTACTTTTGTTTTAATGGATGGTAAGGCGCGCCCCATAGAGCTGACATCGTCGATGACTACCTGGTGAGTGAAGAGATTGCGCGATGGCGTGGCCAGCATATTCGCTCGACCTTAATCCCATTGAAAATTTTTGGGATGCTCTCGGTCGTGCTGTATCTTCACGTTTCCCACCTCCAGCCACTCTTTTTGAGCTGGAAACTGCTCTACAAGAAGAATGGCGATTGCTTATTTCTGCGGTGGTTGACCATCTAATTGAAAGCATAGTCAGAAGGTGTAAACTTTGCATACAGATGAGGGGGGATCACATACCCTAGTAATGTCCTTTTTTTCATTTTACGCTGTTTGTCTTCCCTTTATACATAATTCTGTTTAAGTCTCCAGTATGACATTATCTGATAACTTACAAAAATTTAATATTGTTTTCATTTCTGTATATAATTATTGATTTTGTTTCATGTATAAATATATATGCTACTTTACTGCCAAGTTGTGTGCCAATCAAAGCAGTATTTGTTGATTTTTTTGCATTTTACATCTTCTTGCTTAACTTTTGGAAGTTAGTGTACATCAGGATGCCTGCCAACCTTAAAAAACAGCCCCAGGGGAATTAGTACATGATAATATTGGCTGTCTATTGTTGTACATTCATCAGTTAAGATATCTAATAACTCAGTGGTCCCAACCCCGCTCAGTGGACCGGTACCATTCCGTGGATCAAATTATACCGGGTCGCCAAAGGAACATTAAATTATATTTCTATTTATTTACTTTGGTATACTTTTCTCAGGTTTGTGCGATTTTCCATAGAAATCTCTTCATATTCATTTTTAGTGTAACTATATTTTATTCTGAAGGCATATTTAAATATAATTAAATTAAAATTATCAAATCAAAACAATCTAAAATATAAACAATCAACACCCCACCTCAGCGGAATGCGTTAAAATTATCAAACGTTGACCGGTCCGTGGAGATAAAAAGGTTGGGAAGCACTGCATTAACTTATTAATTCATTCCTTTGTTTGAATTGTATATAACTCTGCAATAATGATTATCTACAACTTGTAATTCTCATCAAACTCCCCAGTCGTCACGTGATGGGGGCGAGTGAGTGGCCGTTTCAGATATTGACCTCGTTATCTAACCTTAGTTTAAAATTACCAAGCGTATTAGTGCCAAATAAATTTTTTTAATTTCACCAACACCTTAACGGAATCGTTGAATAAACTTAACTGATATTTCAAGATAAAATAATGGATTAATAGAACCTGTAATAAAGCAGTTTAAGGCCATCACATTAATCAATGCAGTAAAATGTTGAAACTTAAATTTCAAAATAAAATTCATGAATTCATCTTTTTTCTTTGCAGATTCTGAAAACAAATATTGGGTTAAAGAAGATAGTATACCAGCAGTTGCTGTTACACCAACCCCAGGATGTCCCTACATATTTCAGCAAGTAATTATCTTCTCTGATTTTCCCTCTGTGCTCTTTCTTTATTTAAGTTTAGTTTAAGACAAACGCAGCAGTGCCTCTTCTGCACTAGTTCCAACCCTTACATTCATTTAACAGAACAATTATGATGTTTTTATGATTTTTTACGCACGAAGCCGCTTTTGTTGAAACTACAAATAACAGGAGAAATTAAGAATTAGATAAGTTATACTAGATATTTTTACGAAAATTATACAGAAATATTTACAGGTAATCCTAAAATACGAAAGTAAAGAATTAACTTAAATGTATTCAATAAAAGTAATCAATTAATATAATCAATAACAAAGGCTGAAATGGGGGGAAATAATAATAGCAAAAGACAAGACATGTGCAATGTTTTCAGTCATTGAGAAATTTTGATAGAATACTCTGAAGGTAATAGTTATCAAGTATTAATCAACGTTTCAAAGAGCTTTCTGCTGCAGATGGGATTTACAAACAAAGGCGGATTAAGGTTGTTGGAGGCGCCTAGCGTTAAAAGGTTTGAGGCCCATGGAAAATAGAAAAAAAGTAAAATAAATAAAAGATTCGCTGACTTAAATTCTCAAAATAGAATGTATTTCTAATAATGAAACTCAACGGTTAAAGAAAAATCTTAATTGTGTTTGAAATTGAAATCTTTAATATATGGGTTACAATTTTGCTATACCACTTACTTCTTGATTTTTCTCTGGCAAATTCATCAGTTATTTTTGCCGCATCTATTTTTTCCTAAACATCTTGTTCAATATATAATATGGCCATGTTGTTTAATTTGTCTTCTCTCCTATAATACTTCTTAAATAATTTTTTACACGCTTTAAAAATGAAAAAGACATCTCACCTCATGCATTCGATATCGGTATTGCTAAAAATATTTCAAAATGTAACACTGCATTACGGAAAGTATCTACATTATACGATTTCTCTTGCAACTCAATAAATTTCTAGTGGAGTCCTCATTGTACCTTTGTTTTCTTTTAAAAATAGTATAAACTTATGACGGATCTAGACGCTTTCTTTCACTAACCCTCTTGGGAAATCTTTGAGGCTATTAAAAATAACAAGCTTCTCCTAAGAAGAAGACGTGGTATGCAAATTATGTTTATTATATATAGTTCAGGTTCTCTTACTAGAAAGATAGAAAGTTAGAGGGTTAGAAAGTTAGAGAGATAGAAGGTTACAGGGTTAGAAATTAGGATAGAAAGTTAGAGCGTTAGAAAGTTAGTTAACTAAAGGTGGCAAGTGAGATACAAGGAGAAGAATACCGAAAAAGGTTAGATGGTCCGTGTGAGATATTAAAGTCAGGAAAGTGATATTGATAAAGAAATTGAAGGATTAAGTATTAATAGATAAGAAAGCTGCCTACAGTTCAGGTATTTGTCATCTTTATAATACGTTAGATATTTAATTTATTAAAGAGGTTTAAGTGGCAATTAATTACATATCTACCGTGTAAAGAAATATTGAGGTAAAAGTTTGATTATTATAAAGTAATTTATTAGATGTATTCTCTAAAAACGCGTCTCTCGTTCCCTCCCTCTGTTAACTAATCGGAAACATCCTATTTATTATGATTCATTGAAATGTTTTTAAGATGATCTAAACATTAAATAAATAATTTGAAATTATCATGTCGAATCATCCTTCACTTCCTCCCTGACCTTCAGCTAGGTCACAAGTGAGACAGGGAAGGTTATTATAAACTGATATAATTCATATCGTCAAAATTAAAAGATTCAATATCATATTTGGGAGTTTTCCTTAGTTTTTGTGTAGTTTTCTTCTTAATTTCAGGTTATAATCTCTCGTCAAAAAATGCAGTTAAGTGTTCTATAACAGTTTAAAAAAAGTGAGTTCTTCGAGATAGTTCTGCTTTTTTTGCCCTATCTTATACGACATAAAATGAATTCACTATGAAATTTTCCCTTCTTTCAAAAATTCATAATCGACTCCATTACTTACGCCAAAAATAATTTTTTTTCTTTGCTGCCTGTGTGGGCTTGTACAAATTCCTCTTCAAACGAGAGATCTGATAAATTAATTGCTGCACCTTCCATTTTTCCAAATACATTTCTGAAATTTTGGAGACTAGAGATTTTGGTAGACTAGAGAGATCCTTTTAATTATCCACACTCAACTTATTGCAATTATTTTCAAGTAGCATTTATTCTCTAGAGTATGATATTCCTAATCATATTTATTAGGGAAGTTTCATATTTGCTCATCTTTTTCAAAAGGGTAGCTACCTCCAATATTATGTGGTTTCTCTTTCCTCTTCATAACACGAATTTCCTCCAAGATCGCTTTTATTAATCTTTGTCTTGAAATTAAGGCCTGAATTCAACTAGCTTGAAACAGTTTTCCTGAACTAGACATACTTTTATCACATAACTTCATATTTTGTTTCATTTATCTTCTTGAGTAAAATACACTGATGAAAATAAAATTCCACCATCAAAAGGTGTTATTATCAAAAGGAGTCAACGAAATTTGATTGGTTGGTTCAACGAAACAAGGAGGGTTTATACATCTAAAAGATGACTTTGATTTAAATTTCTTGTTAGACAAAGTGTGATGCTAGTTACTCCACTTTGACGATGCGAATTAAGCGTATTGTAAATGCGCGCTATAAAGTTCGTGAGTATTATTTATCGTTGAGATTTAGCGTAGTGAGCTGCTGTTAGTCCAGAATGACTATAAGAACATGAAAAAGTCATTAGCAACGACTAGATGAGTTTGAACGAGGTAGTATAATACAGCTGTAGCGGTACCATCTATATAAGCCAGTAACAACCTTCGCACCATTGGTGATCATTTTGGTGTCGCGGTTAAGTTACTCGGCTTCGGATCCAAAGGTACCTGGTTCTGTCCTACCGGATAAGCGCGCTACTTTTCAGAAAAATGCAACCTTCTGAACTCTCGTGGCGCCATCTATCCACCGCAAATTCAACCAAAGCCGTCGCATAGTGATCCAATCTTCAAGCCGTCTAGGTAAAAAATTTTCCACTATATTGCAGAAAGAATTGGAAAAAATGTATCCACTGCACATGATTTTCGGAAGCAGTGATCCCGGGAAGGCACTTTCTCAAAAAAAAATATACGTCTAATCACGCACGGGTCATCACTGACAAAGAATACCGCCGTATTCACCACATGGCTGGAGAACATCGTAGTGAATCTACAGTAGAAACTATAGTTTTTTTAGGCAACAGAGTGACTAAGTGAACTGTAATAAATCAAAGTTAATAACTGTAATAAGCTCCAGTGAGACGCCTTATAGCAGGATGGTGAACCAATGGCACGCGTGCCATTGATGGCATGCGACACAGTATTTTGGACACTCCTCCGATCAAAACGGTCTGAATTTTAGTTTAAAATAACAAAGTTTACTATGAAGTATTACGCGCAAACACGAATTATCAATCGCGATGAGCGGGAAGCACAGTCGTTTATTACTATCTTGCCTTAGTTACATCGTGGACCACTATTACTAATGATACAAAGTTTGTCTACGCATACCATAGTCAAATTTACTGACACGACTGTATTTTAAAGTTTCATTTGTGTTATATATACAATTTTTAACTGTTATATATTTAACATGGTTAGTTCAGAAAAGAAACAAGAAGTTCAAGATAGTAATTGTAACGGAGAATTTAAAACTTGGGGAACCGAGAATTAAGGTATGATTAGAAAAAGTGACAAAATGGTGTGTGTTTTATGTTCTAAAATATAGGTCTTCAAACTGTGTCCCACGGAACTCAGGGGTTCCACGAGTCACAATAAAAATTCGAAAAGAAAATTGTAAAAGTGTATGCAAAAGGGTTTCATGTCTATGATTAAATATGTAAGCAAAATTTTCATACGAGCACGGCAAGTTGTTTGACTACAAATGTCATTTCTCAGCATAGTAAATCTTTACAAGAAAGAGAACCTGGTTAGCCTACGCTCCCTCACTCTTTGATGATTTTGATAGTAAAGATACGATAATTGAATGCATGAAAGATATTTCTTTATCTTTTTTTTTAACTCAATATAAAGGAAAAACTGTTTGGAAATGCAACAGATCAACAAAAAAATGATATTAACTCTGCTTCTTTTACATAGCTATGTCTTTATGAAAGAACTGACGTCACTAAATTCTCACGTTTAGCTGTTTTTGCTCGATATTGTATAAGAAACGTCATTAATCGTCCTCACTCTTTGATGATTTTGATAGTAAAGATAAGATAATTGAAGGCATCAAAGATATTCCTTTATCTTTAAACTCAATAAATGAAAAAACTGGCTGGAAATATAACAGATCAACAAAAAAAATGACATTAACTCTGCTCCTTTTATATAGCTACGTCTTTATGAAAGAACTGACGTCACTAAATCTCCACGTTTAACTGTTTTTGCTTGATATTGTGTAGGAGAAACGTCATTAAAGAAGAAATAATTGCGATAAGATATTTGTACGGCTGTGAAAAATTTGCTTGCTGAGAAAGAAATTGATTTTTTAAAAAATTTGTTTCAGTAACAACTGATGGTGCTCCAATTATGGTAGGCAAAAAAATGGTTTCATTAGTTTATTTAAATCAGACAGAGGACATTCTTTAATGCCACTGCGTTATTCACCAATAATCTGTGTGTTCTAAGAGTTGTTTAACATTTAACATCTATATATTCATAATATAACAGCTTTAGTCACAAAAAATAGAAAACCTCATATTGTCACAGGCTTCAATAAGCGAAGTTTGGTACTTTGTTGGATGAAGTCAACTCGGTATATAATGACTTATACTAAAGTATAATAATGTTCGCTGGTAAAGCCATGGGAATGTACTTCAAAGATTTGTTTACTGCTTGGAAGAAATCAGACTGTGTTTCTGCAAAATGAGTGGGAAATTGAGCAATAACCTACAATTGTTGGATGTTATGTGACTTTCAAAATTGATGTTTTTTACAGACATCTCCAACATTTAATGAGCTTCAAGGCACAAAATAAAACAATTATCGTCTTGATGGAATTTCCTTCGCGCTTCTGACGCTAAACTGCATGTTTTTCAAAAACGATATTATTATACAAGAAACTACAAATACTTCCCAAACTTGAAAAAAATAAGGAAATTTAGATGTACATGAGAAATTAAAAGTAGAAAAAGTTATTGAAGAATTTATTTCCGTATTTAATTCTTCAATCAAGAAATTTTCAGCGGGATTTTCTCAGTTCAAAGAATTATCGGAAACGATCGAGTTTATTATGTGCCTTGCTGGGACTTCATTTAATAAACTGAATTTGTTCCTATTCGATTAGTTAGAAATTGAAAAATTTGAAACGCAACTCATTGATTTCCAGTCTAGTTCAATAGGATTCGAAAATCTATTGAAACAAGTAAAAAATTGGAACTGATTGAAAAAGGAAGATTAACAAGCAATGTAAGTAAAAATCCTTGTAATGAAATTTTGGAAACATGGAATTCGCGATTCAGACACAACTGTGAACTAAAAACGAACTTATTTGACTTGATTAGTATTCGTTTGTTCATAATAAAATTTGTGCAAGGAGGCCCATGCAAAAATTTTGTACACATTGCAACAATACAAATATACGGAAGACGTATGGATAGGGCTGCTTGCTACATGTCTAAAATCCATGGAAATCATTGTGGTTGCAATATCGGTACAAGATCTTTTTGTTGTACGTTGAATTTATAACTTGAATCCAACAAGATTGGAGTCCTTGGCCGCAGCTAAGTCCGCCAGCCGCTTAATATTTTTTACCATTTCTTGATAATGCACTGTACACAATTTGAGATAACTGCTTCAACTTCGTAATTCTAGAGAATAATTATAATGTTTTTAAAAAATTTTGATTTTTTGCCACAGAAAAATTATTTTATCATGAGCCTCTTTAGGCATTGCACTTAGCAGCTGTGAAAACAACAAAGGACCCTATTTGTAAAAGTTTTATAAAAAATGTTAATAAGAAAAAATTTATATAAGGATTACAGTAAGTTATGGTTAAAATTTTCAAATCATAAACTATTGTGCGGGTGGACTTCTGGCAATACCATAGCCTTGAAGCATTAGCGATTTTGTATCAGCATTACATATTTCTTTTCGTATGAAAATATCAAGTTTTGAGCAGAATAAGCATCATTTGTGGGAAAGTTGGTTTTTCCCTTTAATTGAAGACATCTGCAGCTGAATTGCGTGGATTGCTTGTAAACGCATGTAGTGCAGTACCGCGCGATTTAAGTTCATTTCAGGCCCTGGCGTGGAGATCTACAGGCTCCCTTGGCACTGGCGAATAGAAATTATAACCAAAAACCTGGTTAAATTCAGCAGCTTATCTGGGCCCCTGGGTGACCTCCCCAAGCGACCAATGGATAAATCGGCGCTGATGTGGTGAGGTTGCTTTGAGTGAAGAAGTTACTGCGGATAATTTCAAAAGTTAAAGAACAATGAGTTTGACGTCGAAGACATGGAACGTATGGAAAGTTATAGAGAAAGATTCGCCCAGACTCTCTCATGATTAATTTGTATTTACATTAGGAGTGACTGATTCAATAAGCAATTTCATACCGTTTAAAGTCATTGGGAATGATTCAAAAACAAGAAAATCGGGTTCCACTCGAGCTGAAGCCGAGAATAGATTGAATGAAGACTGTATATGTGAAATACTGCTTGCCTGACATAAGCGAAAGATTTTTTTTATCGTATAGTCACTGGTGATGAAAAAAAGCATCCCCTATGACAGATGGTGAACCAATGGCACCGGACACAATATTTTAGGCAAGCCACCGATCAAACGGTTTGAATTTTAGTTCAAAAATAACAAAATGCACTACGAAGAATTACGAACAAACGCGAATTATTGTCGCGAGCGGCGAAGAGCAACTCGTTTGCTATTGTCTTAGCACATAGCATAGTAAATTTCGTTGGAAAACTGTAATTTAAAGTTTATTTTGTTATTTATACTGTTATTTAATATGGCTAGCTCAGCAAATAAATAAGTAAAAGTGCAAGAAAGTAAGTGTAACCGAATTTCAAACTTAGTGGACCAAGAAATCTGGCATGATTAGGAAAGGCGACAAAGCGGTATGTATTTTATATTCTGGAAAGTGTATGTAAAAATCGGCTGTAAAATGGATTCCAAGCACATTTAACTTGAAGAAGTTGTCTCGTGCATTTTAACCATGTTTTCTTACCTATGCGCTGCGAGTCAATATATTCAGAAATGAATAACATTGAAGGTTGCTTATAGAAACCTTTTTGAAGATGGCTCCAGTTCAGTATTCTTTCGATTAAAAATAACATCTTACAATACTAATATAAATTATTTGTCATCTAATCTGCAACAACAGGG
>BMAO01023824.1:0-84781 GCA_019973975.1 Trichonephila clavata | reverse complement strand
ATATGCTTAAGGGTCTCAGGGGTGTTAAAAATGTTTCGAGAGCACAAAATATGAACAATTTTCGACTAGAAATAATTCTTTGAGGTTAAAATGAAATAATTTGATTCTTTTACACATTTTTTATAAAGGAATAAAGTTTCAAAAAAGTATAAAATGTCTAAAATATAATCATAATTTTAAAAATAATAAGCACATAAAATATAAGAAAAATTTTTGTAAGAAACAAATAGTAAGTTTACGACGCGCATGATATTTTCTGAAATAATAATTCTAATTACTAGCAATAAGTTGATTTATAAAGTCAAATATATCCTTATTAGATGGTAGCGAATTAGATATAAAAAGAATAAAAAAATAACATTTTTAAAAATAAAAAAAGTACATTTTTAAAATTTTTTTCAAAAAATTTAATTTTTTTGAAATTTTTCAAAAAATTACAAATATGTAATACTATAAATAGCTAGGATTCAAAGATTATGATAGAGTTTATAATTCTGTAAAGTTTTATGCATCAAAGTATGATAATTTTTGAAACGCAATGCGCGTAAGTGAAAAAAAACACAAACTGAGAAAAAAGACTTTAAAGTTTTAAATTGAATTTGAGAAAATAAATTTTAAAATTTACATGCTAAAATGCTCCAGGATTATAGGATATGCCTTCCTGTTGCTCAAACAGCTCAATTTCTGTGACTCTTTTTAATTTTTTTATCTCTCCAAGCTTCAAACGATGACGTTGAGCTCCTCTTCTTGACGTAAAGATTCGACGATTGTCACGTTCAGCCAGGGACACACAAACATTTTTGTTAATTTTTAAGCCAAATTTCTCTAAAATAGTAATAAGTATTTGATTCCATCATTAAAAAATGCTGGTTGCTAGATTTGCAGCAATCTCTGCAATCTGAAGGCTAGAATCAATCGTCTTCGAACAAAACTTCCAGATTAATGAATTTAACTTTCATTAGGATTCTGTATCTTACCTCCTAAGCATTTCTTCAGGAGTGCCAGATGAGATAAGTCTGCAAATACTGGCTTAATTACATCTTGAACAGCTTTCGCAACTGAGGGTTTGTGTTTATAATTTTGTAAATTATTATTAATTGCGGCATTATACTTACACTATGTATTTGGATTTGTAGGACAAAATCAGTGCATCGGTTCATCATCGGTGCTGCAAGAATGACCCCAAACAGCCCAAATGGCTTTCCGCATTTCCTTTACACTAGTAGAATGCATCGAATAGCATTACCATAGTAATGCGCAAGCTTATCAATTAAACTATCAGTTAACCTACCTTTACCGCCTATAGTTTTACCATCAGATAATTTCTTCTTACCATATACTAATTTAAGCTTCCTAAGCCTTGTACCCATTCTCTTTTGCACATGGCCTACACATTCTATTTTCTGAATAAGATGGCATCGCCGTATGGATTGTTTTCAGAAAGGGCATTGAATGTTTTTGTGTCGCCATCTCCTATGTAGTTCGAATATTTCAGGTTGTGAAGCTTTCTGATCGATTAAAAATCCTCAACATCCCGTCAACCTCCATCTTACCAGCAGAGCCAGAATAATTTTTTCTACGTGAAATCTTATGCGCCTCTTTTCCATTTATTGTACTTGATACCAAACTTTACCCCTTTATAACTGTCGCTTCATTTGCAAAATGAGGACAACACTTCCCTATCTAAAACCTTACCTGTTTCGGCCCCATTAGAGTACATACTCCAATCAACGATGAATGTCCTCTCGTCTTCCAGGTCCCATCACCACTTAACGTTAAAATGTTATCAGGTAACGAAGAATTTTCTTCGACAGCTGCCCTGTTCATGCTTTCTTCGGCGACTTCCTTCATAACAAGTGAAAGTTTATTATTAATAACATCATATGATTTTTGTTCAACAGGATTAGGAAGACTCATTACAGAACAAAAGGTTTTTAATGACTCTAAACCTTGACCTATGCATCTCATTGCTAAAATAGATCTTCTGTTAATTTCTGGAGCATTATTTTTATTCCCAATGTTTTCACAGCTTGAAAAAGTACAAATACTCCCACAGTTTTTACAATGTATTTAAAAATTCGAACATAAACCACAAGTGGATTTTTCATTAATTGTTAATGGTTTATGACATTTTAAACAGCATGATACTGACAAAATAGAGCTAAAGGTTGAAATAAAATCAAAAATACGATATTCTTTGAAGTTTTCACTTACCTTAACAAGATTTCACTTTAATGAAGTCTGAATTCCTGAAAGTTTTTTTGCTAGAAGCATTTTTCATTTCGGCACACTTACTTGTACTTTTCAATTCTGCACACTTCCTCGTATCTTTCATATCTGTAACATGTGAGTCACTTACCTTTAAATATTTATTTCCTATAAATCTTTTGTTGGGGCGATTGCCCAACGATTTTTTCAGAATAAAACAACACATATATTCGATTTAGATAAGCGTTTTAAAAAAACGTGTACTAAAGTAAACACAACAGAATCAAAACATGGCAGAATGAATGTGTTGAGTTGCAGGCTTCCTTCTGATCAACTCAAGCGCTTAAAATATTTCATGAGGCTTATTAAAAACAGAAAAATGAAAGGTATGCATAAATTTAAAAATAAATGGGCGTGGCATCTGTCCATTTAAAAGTTGTTATGACTAAATTGCTGTTTTCAATTTTTTGAATAACTTTCGAAGTTTTTAGAGTATTGTCACGTGGTTAGTATCAAAATGTTCAGAAAAAAATGAAGAACAAGATATATTTTTTTCGAAAACTCGAAAAAAAAAATTGTTAACACCCCTTAGACCCCTTAACATTTGGGACAGCTTATCAGTTCTGAATAGTTTTATACAGTTTTTTAGAATACTGAGCTGCATGTTTTTCTATGTTACATTTTAGCTATTTCTCTAAATCCTTTATTTAAATCCTTCATATTATATAAATTACTTGTTTTTAGAAAGTTTGTCAAAATATTGAATATGTTTTGCGTGTTTTAAATGTATTAATAGAACATAACGATGAGTGCTAGGAATCGTCAAATAAAACGTAATATTCTACCGTATAAAATATTGCACCATAAAACAGCACACTCACTCACCCAATCACTGTATAAAATTAATAAAAAAAATAATAAATGTACTTGCACAAAAAAAGAGAGAAATTATAGTCATAAAGTCTTAGGAAGTGGAGTTTATTCAAAGTTTACTGTATACAGTAGTCAACAGCAAAATTTTAAATAGTTGAAAATGCATAGAATGTTATTAATTCAATTATAAAATATATTTAGAATCACGATAAATCACATTAAATTTTAGTTAGAAGTGAAATACTGTTTAGAGATATACACAAGACCAGAATAAATCAAAAATTGCTTAAAAATATTCCAATTAAAATAATAAAGATCCTATAAATAAGAATATTTTTAAATATATACCATCACTAAATTAAAAGTTGTTATGTTGTTTGGAAGAGAGACAGATAAATTTTTGTTCTTTTGTATGTATATGCATATCAATTTCTTCATCTAGATTTTGTATATTTTCAGTAAAAAAAAAATAAGATTTAAGTTTTAAACAATTCTTTTGTCACACACATGCTACTTATTTTACTACTTTTGAAACATATTCTGAATTTTCTTATGCAGAAGAAATGTAACATTTTCATTCTGAAATAACTCAGGAGGAAAATATTTCTTTCTGAATGAAAGAAACAAAGTATATGTTTTATTTTACTGTCGACTAGCTTCAAGTCTCCCTTTAAAATTCGAATGTAAATTGTACCTTTTGATTTCGAAACAAAGTCCCCTTTTCTGTTTATATATATATATATATATATATATGTATGTGTGTGTGTATGTGTATGTGTGTGTATGTGTGTGTATGTATATATGTGTGTGTACGTGTGTGTGTTAGGTTCGTGTGTAAAATATAGAATTTGCCAAGTAGAAATCGTAGAATAATATGTAGTTTATTTGTATTTTGACTTTCATATGGTGTGTGTTTTTAATTTTGTTCTAAAATCGTATGATTAATATAGTATATCGTTATAAATATTTTATATAAGGGATCAGAATTATTCTGAAAGAGGACATACAGATATTTTAAAGATTAAGAATAGTTAGCTAAGCATACATTATTTTGCTTAAAGATAAACAATGTGAAATAAATTTAGTCTGACCCCATTTAATGCATTGGGATTCCATACTTGTTCCTTTTAGTCAACATATAATTATTTTCATATTTAACTCCACAATAAAGTCTTATAAAATTGATCAATACTCTTTATTTTTTGTATAAGTAATTTAATTTTCCCAATTTAGTGTTTTCTTCAATAACGTTAATATTTGTGTGTGCTAGTTCTACTAACATACTTTATATTTCACTTATTAGTACATTAAAATTCTTGTGTTTAAGTGTGTTCTTTGTACAAATGTGGAATTATTCAAATTTTAACAAATATTTTCCATAAATCTAAATATTCTATTAAAATTTAATGTACACGATAATTATACAATCATTCAAAATAAGTCACCATAATATTTATGTGAGCAGTTTATCATGAAATTTATATTAATTTAAATTTATTTTTTTTTCAATTTTCAAAACTGAGATTATGTCATGTCAACAATTCATTTATTGTATTTAAAAGCTAGTACCTTACTTCTAAGGTTATTTAGACTGATTAAACACAAATAAACACTTTCACGTACAATTAAAACATCATTTATTTACTATACCAAAAGTGACTAAATTAATTTTCCGCTACATATACAAGTTATTTAAATACCATAGGCTTGAGTCTCATCTTGTTAAATTCTTAAATATTTCAGGCAGTTGCTAAAATTAACAAGAGAAAATTACATGCCCCGCATACTTATATGTCAACAAATATTTTGAGACATAAACCTCAACGTGTTAATCATGTAATGACTCTTTTCCAAAAATGAGCCATATCGTGACTGAATATACTTAAAAGAAATATCACGCACATCTAATTCTAAACCATGTATCAAAGTGCTGTAAATCAAAAATTGTATCATTTAACGAATACTACAATTCTCTTTTTAATCTCTTACTTTGTTTAAAACTGTTCATGACATTTCGCGATTCCGTGTCGCCGGTCATTTCCTGAAAGAAATCCCATTCCTTCTCACGCATGAGGTATTATTGTTCTGTAAGCTGAATTCTCTTTACAGTAGCTAAAGAACTTCCTAAAATAATAGAACTTTAAAGTTAATTTCCATGAAGCATTCAGTTGAAAAATACATCTTTGGCACTGTGGATTATTTATTTAATAGATCATAAACTGCACTGTGTATTTAATGGTATTTTGTGAAAGATGTGTATTTTAAGAGTCCCGAATGTGGAAGTGTGTGGCAATGTATGTTGTTCAAACATATTTAGGTAATGGGTTGATATTAAACAGTAAGAATACAGTAGACGGTTTGTTCTTTGAAATGTTTCAAAATTTATTTTCCCAATACAAATAACTCATAAAAAGTACCATAAAGAACTAAAACATTTTTGCAATTTTAATCCAGGTTTTGGTGAACTATTTCTACACCTCCTTGAATCTAAAATATGTGATTTCAAATGACATATTGTTGTTCAATTAAAAGATAAATATTTAACTAAAATGTTATCTATACAAATAATTAAAAACAACACTTACTTTATTTGAAACACTCAATCGTAGAAGCACGAGTTCATTTTATATGATAAACTAACTGAAGCATATGCACATTACATTTTGTCATTTTTCGATTTTTGTAATTTTGTAATGCAGAAAATTTGTTTCTAGCGAGGCTTACATTCGAAAAACTAAATATTAATGTATCGCTTTGAATTTGTAAAAAAAAATCATCAAATTCATAATAATTTTAAAACATTGAAAGTAGAAGTATTTTCATAATCAAATGAATTTTGCTTAAAAACCACTAAATTTTCACTCGACTAAATAAAGTTGTTAGATTCCTGTCACGTATTCTCTAAACGTGTTTCACAAGATTTCTATGCAAAACTTTAATGCATTTAAACTAACAATAAATGCACATAATTAGAGTCAAATTTGATTAATTATTTTCCCTTTTTAATTCATATTATCTTAGAAATAGGCAAAATTAAAACGCATCAACGCGATAATGAAAAAATCTGAAATAAACGATTTTTTTCTTTATTTCTTAAAAATACAAACGACACATTTTAGCAAAATGAATTTCTCATAATGTAAGAAATTGTTAATTTAAAAATGATGAGATATCAATGTATATTATGGTTATATGGTTATCAATAACATCCGTCGCATGCAATTAGAAAGACAAGGCCCACATTTGCATCTCAAAACGATTATACACCTATCGAAAAGGAATTTTTGAAACATCATAAACAATGCTTGGATATAAATCAAGCTAATGATGTAAGTAAAGGTTTTTAGTTTTTTTCACTTTTCATTATATTCGATTAATTCAGGAGGAAAATCTGAGAAATAAAGATCATTGCACTTATCTATTTATATGTATGTATAAAGCATAATTAAGTTATTGTACAGAATTTACATTTCATCCAAATTACTTTTTCAATAAATTACTTTATAAGAGATTTTAATAAAATTACAACAAATCCATTAATAAATAACTGAAGATAATTTAAGGGCAGGATAAAAAAAGAGGCAGAACGTAAGAAATTTTTTCTTCAATCCATGCTCAAATTTCTACGTAGGTTACTTTGAGAATCAAATATTTAATGCGTATCATAAATGAATATTTTTTTCTGTAAATCTAGATTGAATAAGAACTAATGATTTTAAGCCATATAGAACTTTGAAAATTAACATTGAGTTCAACCTATTTTCTTAATTATTTTGATGTTTAACGTGCGACTGTGACACCATATGCACATTTTTTCGAAGTAAATATCAAAAGAATAATTTGATATTTGTTTCACACTATAAAATTATTAAAAAATGTATTAAATATTAAAGTTTTTTTTTTTTTAAAAGAAGAAACTTCTAATTTAATTGCTTGTATTTACACAAGTTTATGTGTAGTTTTTTAATTTTTGCTCTGTACAATTCACTAATATGTAGTGCAAAAACTATTTACACGTTGTTCTGACAAAATAAAAAGGAAAAACGTACATTCTATAGACATGCCACACCGCTAATAGGCTCTTGGTGTAGTTAAAATATTACCTGCTATCATGCTTAATTTCGGTCTAAACTGTTATACAATATTGGCGATCAGAATAGCGTTCAGTAATAGCTGTTGGCTTGTCTCTACCTTCCTGACATTTCCAGGCTCTTACAGAGTGACTATAATCAGAAAAATAGACAAATTACCTAACCGTGTCATCCAATTGTTGAAACACCTCAGCTTCATCTAAAGCTTTCGTTGGGTTGATCTCGTTGCAAATCTTTGTTAATGGCAGCTTTCATTCTATCATCGTATCTCCCGGCACATTTTACCGAGTTTCGGGAGTAGTTGATTCTGACGTTCTCAGTGCATCCTTTCAGATTCATCAGTCTCTATATTATTTTATAGGTCTAGATTAACGTGGATTTTTTGACGAAATACATATTTTGCGCCCTTATTCATTTTTTTCATAATATATCCATCCTGGTCTCAGCTACATTTATTTCAGAAGCTATGTAATGATAATACCAAACACAGTAGTATGTAAGTTTATATAGCTCAACACTTCTAAAAATGATCATTTTACCAGAAATATATCTCGTACAAGTATATCTTTCTCCGCATTTATTTTTGTTTATTCACGAAATTTTGATTCTCTAGACGACTGAGAATAGCGACTGATGATTCATTTGATGCTGCCTGTCCTCTTATTTCTTGCTATAACAACGAGACAAACTTGCATTTTAATTTATCTGCATATCATATTTATTTGCGTATTAACTTAATTTGCATACTCATACGGCTGAACTTCCGTGGGGATTAATTCTCTACGTAAAAAAGTAAATATATATATATAACCATAATTCTCTACTAAAGAGAGATGAATAATCATTAAGTATCAAAACTGAAAAAACCCGAACTTGTAAGACAATCCAGCCATAAGATTTTAGAAAGGATATATATCAGAAATTATGAAAATAATAAAATTTCAAATAAAAATAGGGGAATGCTACAGTATTATAATTATAACTGATTTAGGACAGCGCTTATATATAAAATATTTTTTTGTAAAATTGGGATAGACTATATTTTTTTTGCCAGCCAAACTTCCCTCATTCTTTTAGTACTACTGAGTAAACACCTATTGAAAAAATTGGTTAAAATATCTGAATACATTACAAGGAAAAGGTAACTTACCTAAAAATTGCATACAAAACTACAGAACTCGCGCTGAATCTGATTACTGCGGAATTCTGCATTCCGTTATTGCTACTTCAGCCATTTCGTTATTGCGAGATTCTGGACCCAAATGTACATTCAAAGCATGAGAATGGCTAAATAGTAGCTCTTAGAAAAAGTACGAAAATAATAGAAATAAAGAATTAAATAGTGTGTATAAACACTACCATTTATTGAGGGACACTAGGATTATAAATGTATATAAATAATAAAAAAATTGCTATAGTTAAAATAAAGCTAAGAGAATAAGTAATTTTATATAATATTAGAATATGGATATAACTATACATATAAATAGAAAACGTGATAATGTTTTAGAATAAACTATTAGTATTCTAAGGAATTTTAATTCTTACTTTTTAGTATTTCTTTATTCAAATAACTATTAAGAAAATTAATATATAGTATTTTTGAATTAAGTAATATTTAGTGAAATATATATATATATATATATATATATATATATATATATATATATATATATATTTATATATGTATATATATGTATATATGTATATATATATATATATATATATATATATATATATATATATATATGTAAATGGCAATATGTAATAATATGGCAATTTTTTTAAATTAGTTATACAGTTAATCGAAATAATGCACCACATGTTTAATAAATTAATAATAATATATTTTAATTAAAATTATTATGTAATTTTGTGGGGTTGCCTTTTTTTCAATACATACTTTTAAATTGTATAGTAATATTTGAAGGTTTTGAATATATATATATATATATATATATAGATTTAATGTTATTTTATAATATTTTACTATTTTATGCGGTACCGCTATACCTAATTTTACAAATGTAGTAAATTTATCATCTAGTTTTTCTGCGTCGATTTTAACATATACCGATATTTAATAATAGGCTATAATTTATAGTTACAATTTATATGTTGTGTTTTTATTTATGATAGTTAAATTTCTGTCGATGTACTTTATTTCTCCTATGGCCCAGAGTATTTGCAAATACAGGTGAAGTTTGGCTGGCCGCAAAACTTTGTACAAACCTGCAATCTTGTTTCCCAAAGACAGGAGTTTGCTACAGGTCTACTGTTTCTATAATATATACTTTTTCTTATATTGACTAGTTATCCTAGATTTATAACTATTTTGTATATATTAAAAATTATATATGTATACTTATTTATATATAGATATGTATGTTGTGTGTATATGTGTGTTTATTTGTATATAAATATAAGGCATGTAAACCAGAAATATTGTTACAACTAAATTATCAAGAAACTTTACGTATAAAGGATTAATGATCTGTGACAACATATCGATCTTCAGAAAGAAAATAAAAGATACTTGTAGTTTATTTATCTGAAGACTACAGTTAAATATGGAATGCTGATGGAAGTTTTTGATCATTTCAGATTCTAGCTATTAAAAATATAATGAATTTAAATTTCAAGGTGTAAAATAATATTAAATAAACATTTTTTATACCTTTTTATATAATTTTTACAGAAACATTTTTTATCTTGATAAGTCTTTGAAAGTTTTTATGTACTTATTTTTGAATGTCATTAAAGGAAACTGCTAAAAGAAAACATTTAAAATAATAATTCATTTCTAAAATCAAAATATATTAATAGGGAAACAAATAATCGTCTTTTTAATGCTGAGTAAAGTACTTGATTTTTATCTGACGAATAGTAAATATCCTTAACTTTTTAAGACCTAAATTTCACTAAATTCATGTTCAGTTCCGTTCCATTAATAGTGTGTTAATGATGTTTGCTATGAAATTTGTAAATACTTTACAATCCTTTAATAAATATACCTTCGAGAGTTTTAACCAAATAACAGTAATTAAAAACAGTTTAGATATTATAAAAGTTACGAAAAACCATATTCTTTCCTTGCGTACTTTATACTTCGAAAACTTTTTAACAATTTGGTTAATGTTGTTAAATAACTTTGTGTTTGAAATCTGGATAGCATGATTGCCTGGAATCCATAGCCATTGAGTATTTCATTTGGGTGCATACCTTAAAGTGTTTTACAATTTTCATTACTGTAATAACGATAAAAATAATTTTATGAAATAAAGTTTTACTATACCTGAATAGTTTAAATGTATTTTTTTAAAAATGAAAAACAAAAATGACATTTAGTTAAAATATTCTTTGATCGTAAATGGTGCATTCCTTCATTTAATTTAATTTTCTGCTTCCATAAACAATATGTATTTAAAATTCAGTATAAGAAATGAAAAAAAAAATACGATTTTTACAATATTAAGTTTTTAGACGAGCTACTACTATGCATCAACAAAATAAAAAATATTTTTTGTTCCGGATAACATTTCAATTTTTCCTTACAAAGCTGTCTTAATTTAGAACGTAAAGGTACATAAAGTAAAAATATATCGAAGTAAAAAGTAAGCTCTGTATCGGACCATATTAAAAAAAAACACGTTTGGAAAATACATACCCTATAGTTTCTGAGCTGAATTGAACTTAGAGATATTTTTAAATATTTTTAAATCATTTATTTTTTGAGTTTATGGCTTAAACTTTGTTACTGTTTCTTATTTTCGCACCCAGAAGGAACGAAACGGATGTATTAACAAAAATAAAGTAGCTTTAAACTGTAATTAAATAAGACGTTTTTAACACATCAGCTCCAATCGTCAACACTCCACCAATGTAAACTTTATTAGCCTGAGAGGTTTGACATGCTTCTGAATCGTTATGTGATGAGGTTTTACAGGTTTCAGAAGTCCTACTTATTAACTAAATGCAACAGTGCCAGCCACGAACACACAATACTGATCATTCGCTCATTGCACCCTAGTTAGCACACTAGTTAATAACCCTAGTTCATCAAATGACTGTGTTATGAGGTGAAAATAAGTATACCAACTAGCCAAGAC
Organism: Trichonephila clavata; assembly: GCA_019973975.1. NCBI lineage: Eukaryota > Metazoa > Arthropoda > Arachnida > Araneae > Nephilidae > Trichonephila > Trichonephila clavata. Next base: position 73,500 of record BMAO01023824.1, on the reverse strand, counting down.
ATTACGGAAGATTAAACATTTGGACGCATATCGTTAACTGGCAATGTTAATGCAGTGAAGAAAGTGGACGACTTCATCATAAAACAGCAAAAGTCATCCCTTCAGTTAACACGACTGCACTTAATTACGAAAGTGTGAGTAAGACTATAATTATTTACGGGTGATATTTCCTTTGGTCTCTCTATGACTATATATGAATCCTGGATCATCAATATAGTCCAGTCATCAAGTAGAAGATGGTAGTGAAGTGAATCTTCTTTTCCCAAGAGGTCAAAGTTATAGTAAGAAAGCTCACTATTGTTTTGAGAACTAGCTGACCCGGCCACGTGTTGATGTGGCTTTGTTTTAATACGTTAATTCAATATTATTCTAAGCTATCCAATGCAGTTAAATTAATCTTCGTTTATAATTTTGGAGGAATGAAATAAAGTATAAAACAACATAATGATTTCAATTTTGCATTTCATTCATCTCTTGTTTGAATATAGCATAATGCATGAAATACTGACGAAGCTGTTAAGTAACAACATTTGCAGATTTAATTTTATAAATGTGGTGATTAACGTTGATTTTTTTGCAATTTTTAAAATTATATTTATCATTTTAAAGAATAACAATAAATAATTTTATATAACTAATCTCAAATCGGTGCACACTATTTTTCAGTAACCCGTCTTCTTATAACTCAAATAGATTCAACGGTTTCCACACCCGTGAGCATGTAACATCTAGTTGCCCATTCGAGAAAACTGGATTTTCTAAGTCCAAGCATGAAATTAATGTTGTTTGGGTTTCAGATTCATTTATGGTCATCGCGAAAGTCAAACAGATTGGAAATTGAATCTTTTGAGGGTATTGGAGATTATGACGATATCAGTGGAATATGTGGCAACAGATTACGTAGCAACCGAGCCGAATTCGCATTTAAACTTTACAGTCAAAATGTTTGCTTCAAGAAGTTCCCGGTATAATTCTTTTGATGATCAAACGTGCACCGTTGCATAATCTACGTAGATTTAAGTTAAGGAGCAAATAACCAGGGAACCAATCTTCAACCGTAGATTATGTGGTGACATTTCTGGTACATCTAGAGTTTTCAAAAACGTGGTTGGAAAATTTACGGTTATGTTTCCATCAACAATATTGCCGATTTATTTACAAGGCGTTGCATTACCTAGAAGCAATTCTCTATCTGGAAGTTTACTTCATCTTAATATCAACATTTTTTCAGATTAAATAACAGAGTTACAGATGCAATAATTATTTAGATAATTATACAGTATATGTGGAAAGACTTTCAATCAGTTCCTTTTTGTCTGAAAAACAGTATACAGAAATTATTTGGCTATTTCATGCATTATGTATTGAGATGAAGGTCTACTTCACCGTTTACAATATTCAGCAGTCGGTTAGAAAATATTTGCTCCGATTGATCATCTTGAAAATGTACTCGAATGTTGTGGTCAATCGAAGTGTTTCCACGTTTCGCCATAAAAACGATTGTTTAAATTTGATTTGCGTTAGTCTCGTGGTCAAAAGTAGAGTGAGGAATGATTGTCAATGTCTGTCAGAAATCACAACACCGAATATTTTTTCGTTGATGTTTAAACCTTGGCAAGTTCTGTTTAATGCTTTGAGTGAATGGTTATGGGTCATGGTACACTTATCCCTGATCATGATTGCATTAATTTGTAATACTATAGCCAATCCACTCTTTTTTTAATGGTACACATTGCATCTTTTATCTTATGAATGCCCAATGGCAGCTTGATACATAATTTGCAGTTTTTCCAAAATCTAACAAAGTGACAACAATAGCCGAGGATGCAATTGTCAATGCAAGTTCCTATTTCAATCGTATTTTTGTATGATTGTGCCGGCTAGTTTAGTTGGTATAGGAAATGGAAATCCGGAGACGCGCAGGACTCGAACGTAAACCCCTTCGACCTCATTCCAGCAATACTCAGAAAAGTTAAGGAAGCTTTTAAAATCCGAATGCAGATTCTCGTTTTTTCCGCCTCAAGAAGCACTCGGGGCCCACATTCGACGCAACTATTCCTGTAAGTTAGTCCCTGAAGGAGTACATTATGGTCGGCCTGCATTACCCAGCAAAATTACGGCAGTTTCTAAAATACGATTTCAGATTATTGTTCTACTCTCAGAAAAACCCCAGGAATGTACTATTCTCTCACCTCATGAATTTTAAAGCAAACCCCTGTCAAGGTTCGCTTTAAATACGTTTGTCTGGTATTATTGACGTAGTTATTGGAATATATTGAATTGGATTGAGAATATTCCGATCGGCAGTTCTGAAATACGTCCCAGACCCACTTTTTGCGTCACTAGTCGGAAAATTAAGCTGGTGATGCTGTCCACGAATTATTCGGTCCTCCGGCATTATCTGGCAAAGTAAGAGGAATTTCTAAAATTTGATTTCAGACTCTCGTTCAACATTTTAAATTATACCATAAACGCACTTTTCCCGTCCAAGACATAAAGGGTAAGCTCTTGCTCGGTTTGAGTAATAGACGGCTGTCCTGAATTATCCGGCAAAATTACAGTAATTTCCCAGATTGAATATTAGATTCAGATTATTCGTTTTGAAATACGTCAGGGATCAAGTTTTCACGATCGACGGCTTTTAAGGTAAGCCCCTGCACGGTGTGTCGAAAATACGGTCGACCGGTATTATCGGTAAAGAGTTACTGCTTTTTTTAAAATTGATTCAAAAATCGGATTTCACACACCGAAATATGTCGGACACTTACTTTTCGTGTAAGTTCACAGACATTTTGCGAATTTTCCCGTTTTCCGGATTCTTCTTATTTTCTGCAATAAAACATTATGGCTTCATTAATTGAAATAAAAACTATCCTATGTTTTACGTTGGACGAAATGACACACAGTATGCAAAATTATATTATGATCGGTTGAGTAGTTTCGGAGCCAATCGCGGACAAACACTGTGTCACGTAATTTTTATACATAAAGATGAAGTGAATTTCAACATACTACATGTAGAAAGGTTGCATCATCATTAATGCCTATTACTGCACATAGCTGACCAATTTGTGTCATAGTCTGATCAGGAAAAAATACAGTTGTATAAACAAAATGTTCTTATTTTTGAGGAATCAAATATAAGATGAATTTAAGTTATGTGGCTTTGAAATTTCCCTACATACGCCCTATTTTTTCAATCTCCCACCAAACACTTTTTTTCTTCTTATTCTCAAAATTCAAGACTTAATAGCAGGGTCATAGAACGGACCAACCAAATCACTTCATTCAAGAGATGGAGCAAGGTATATCTATGTAATTTACTGTGTTCTACAATTACGACCTTTGAAACTTAAAGAAACAGAAGAAATTTTATTATGGATGATAAATATACGTATAGAAGTGTTAAGAATAACGAATAAAAATTAAGTTTTTATAAATTGATTATTTTTTTGCAATGATTAAAGTTTTACGACATCTCCTTGCCAGTGTTATTTTTTTTAAGTGGCAAAAGAGTTGTTGTTTATCAACAGTATTAAAAAAGTAACAATTTGAAAATTGTATTTTTAAATTTTTGATCTTTATATCCACGTTCAAATTAGTTAACATTGAAATGTTTTCACATCTTCTGCAAAGGTATGTATCGTGTACTAATGATGATACTTAATTATGAGATTTATGAATAAAGTTTCTTCCATATTGTGTAACAAATACACTTTAAATAATATATTTATAGTTTCAATTATTAACAAAAAATAGTAGAATTAGCAAATTTTTGCAATTGTATAATTTTTTTGTGTGTATTTGTTAAATATATTGCTAAAATATATTAACGATATCTTTTTTATGCTAGATAAATATACATTGTAAAAATAAATGGAAATGGGAAAGTTTAGGGTATGAAAGCTTATATAAAAAAAGTAAGTGCTTTTATTTTTTCTACAGAAGCTAACACATGTCTAAAAACACTACAAAATGCATATTTAAAGATTTTCTTCAAGACAAGGTAGTCTAAGTAAATGCTGCGAACTTTAAAAAAGGTAATATAAATATTTTTTGCAATGTATGTTTCCATGAAGATTCAAATAGAGAACATGTTCTTCCGTTTAGGAGAAATATACATCAGTTTTCTCTGAAGATGTAAAAACTGCCCCTCCCCCCCTTTCCTGAAAAAAAGAAAAACACTTAACGCTCTGTCTGTGTAAGTTGGAGGTATTTGTCATGTCTACACAACAGCAAATGGATAAAGTTTTTTTCTTGTTATTGCAAAACAAAGCTCATGCATTCAAAAAGACCCCATTTCTTTGGATATTTGCGGCATTTTAAAATATAAATCTAAGTTGTATTAGGGGAGTAAAATACGAAGAATTTTTTTTCTACAAAAATATGGTTCGGAATAGAAAAGAATTCAAATCTTAGCAGATGAATTTGTATTTTGTATATGATTTTTATTCAGCTGTATTAAATTGTCACATTACATTTTGTTGGTATTTCAATCATTTTTGTGCAGTAAGCCATTATAAATACATAAATTCTGACACGGAAATGCATATTTTCACAACAAACTATTGCCAGAAATATTTATTTCTCGCATTTGACATTGCGAAATTATTTCTTTTAAAATAAAATGTAGGATATACATCATGAAATAATGGTAGATAAAACGCTGGTATTTTTTTCAAAGTTGTTAAGTTGTAAAAATACAAGCAAATAATAAGTTTGTTTCTTGTAAAGAGGCACCTTTGAAAAAACTAAGTAATCATTTTGCTACATTGTTCTTTCCTTTTACTTCAACTAAACTAGTGATAAAAATTATTGTGATACTGTATTTATCATTGTTTCAGTGTAAAAGTATAATTACTGTTAAGTAAGTTGTTTTATGGCCTTAAAAAATTAAGTGCATGCATTAAACGACCAGAATTTTAAAATCTGGCATGCTGCATAAAAAAAAGAATTAAATTTGTTTAAAGTAATACAAATATACTATTTTAAGAACTAACTAATTAATATTGGATCTTGCTTCGAAATAATTGAATAAATTGCATCACTAATCTGGCACTTATAAATATACACAGATGGAAAAAATTCTTAACAAGAAAAAAATTATTGTTGGATAATAAAAATTCTGCAACATATTTGTATAAGTATTATCTTTAATTAATTTAAAATTCAAGATCATAGGGCAATGTAAGGCCAAGGAAAGGCACTTGAAATAAGAAATTATGGCAAATAAAAAACATGTGTAAGCTCCAGAACTTTAAATGCAAGCATGCGAAATTGCCTACACATTGTCATAAAGGTGTCGGATGTTATTTCTGGAATGTAATAAGAAGGCAAATAATACCGGCTGTGAATGACGCAAGAGTTGCTGTCCAATTCGTGCTCGATTGAAGAAATATTTAGTGATCTAGCTGCAAAGGAAATACTTCGACTTTATACAAGAAATGTTGGGTGACTACACTGGCAGGAGGGCACATGTTGTATCTTTGAAAAACATCCTGTTAGAGGCTATTTATAAAAGGCGGCACCCGAATCACCAGAATGACGTACAAGTGCATCCATTTTCTGGAATTTCCCCGAGTGGTTCATACTGCCATGAGAAAAATTACTCCTTAGATCATAACTCAATATGTAGGTTCAAGTTGTCTTAGCCATAAGGTGGATGGTTGTTGGGCCTCAACTGGCCACTTCCTAACAGACAAACGACCATTATTGACACCAAGATAGATTTTGCTTTCAGCAGAAACCACAACAGTTCTCCAATCATATTTCCAATGAGTGCTAGATGGTATTTCTAACGGAAATGGTATGGAGTTGGTGGAATGTATGCAACAGGGAATCTGAATCAGACATATCCTTGAGTTAACTCAATTGTAACAATTTTTTGGGTCACTGGGCTGGCACCTACAAGTCGAATTTCTCCTGCAGCCACTGTACGAAACGCAGTAGCCACACACCAAGCGCTTTAGTCACCCCTCGCAACAGTGAAATGTGGTCACAAGGATTTCGAAATGTTTGAGGCAGAATCTGCCCTAGACAATTGCTGCCAGCAATGATGCTCAGTGGATAAATTAATACCAAATCTTTCTGCAATTATCGCAGAAAAAAAGTTCAACATTTTTAGCACTATCAAAAAATATAGTTCAAACTCAGTGAGAAGTTGATAATGGTTTATTCGACTTCTTAAATCATTCTTGACTATTAACAACTCATTGTATCACATCTCAATGGTTAATAACGCACACAGAACATACAACATGTATTTAAATCTACTCTGCATATGCATAGGAAGCAACTCTAGCTAAACTGAAATCGACGCTATCTTTTAGATGCACACACACCTACCTATTTACATTTATTTAGCACACTTTCTTTGTGTGTAAGAATTCTTTTCCATCAAAGTATTTAGACGTTTGCTATTAACTACATTTCTTGGTTTTTTAACACAATCAATTGGATTTATAGAAGGTCGTTTACACTTTATGGAAACGAAAATTTAATTATTTTTTATCAATAAATACCGTATTTTTTTTGTAGAAATTAGCATCTATCTGATATCCATGATTCTTGACAATAGTTCTAGCACGAATGTTTCATGAAAATAATATTTTTCTTATTATGTCCATTGAGTGCTCTTGGATGCCATTTTCGTAAAGTTCTTTTTCAATAAACCGGAAGAACAAACGTCCATTGGTACATTGCAGAAGTGTAGGGTGATTTTGCGCGTATTTCATCAAATGTGATACGCTTTAATCCTATTTCTGATTCTTTCTTTTCTAAAAAAGCAGCAGTTGACTCAGACTTGCGATTAGAGGATGTGTCCAGATTGAGTTCCACTTTATCAGTGTCCTTTCCATATAAAATTGGAATTTCTTCTTCAAAAATTGGTTCTAAAATATTCTTCTGATTGTAAAGTGATTTAATGTTGGCTTTATTTGTGACTTATTTGAATTTTTATGTGTCGTTGTTAGAAAATCTGGCAACTATCAAGAATCCCCTTAGGAATGTAACTATACACTTATGATGCAATTTCGTGTATTTATTCCCTTCAGTTCAGCAACAGACAATTGATATTCTTTTACATTAGTCACTTAATTATACCCATATCTCATTTCCATACATCTATTTCCTTTTTCCAGCATCTAGGTCTTGTTTACATACTTTTCTACAATTGGCATTTTTTTCAGCAATATGTTTTAAAAAGGAGATTAAATTCAGGTTTAAACAACTGTTTTAACTTTAACTTTGTAAAGTTTTAATTTAAATCATTATGAATATTTTAATTACAGTTCTGGAAGAAATTCCTAGTTTCGATTCAATGAATCTATCAATCGGAGGATTTTTTTTTTTTAGAATCAGAAACTTCACTTTCTTGATAGTTGCCTGCGTTTGAAGAGTCTTAGAATGAAGTTATGTGGTAATGTTTCCAATTTACTATCTACTAGACGCTTTTTTTCCTTTCAAATTTAATATATTATAATTGCCTTTGACTGAAATGCAACCACCAACATTTTTACACCGCTATTTTATTTGTTGATGTGAATTTTTCTCCATGTAAAGCTTATTTACCAAGCGAGCCATAAATCATTTTTAGGAGCAATTTTTAAAATAAATATTTTATATTACATTCCAATCAAAAGAAAATCATACGCAGAAGGTAATTCTGAAGTTTCTAAAGTTTTATCTTCAAATGCAAACGAAAACATGAATCACAAAATCGTTTCCATCGTGAGCGATTTTCTGTATAATATATTTGTGAAGAAAAACACCGATGACTCAATTTTATTAAATAAACTAATATGATTCTTAAAAATAAGTATACTTAGTAAATAATTTCTAATTATTTAGATTTAGTATAAGACTGTTCTATAAATATAATTAAGAGTATTTTAATTCAGATAATCTTTTTCCGGAAAAAAGTTATGTTAATATTATTGCGATATTTTTACCTATATCATACCTATCACATTTACTGCATCAATTATTTCTCTCTGAATTGTTTCATTTTCCTGTACTTAAATGGGCTCCATATTCAATATCTTGTTTGTTTCTATAAATGAATTTTCAATATTGACTGAATAATATCTCACAAACTGGAATGTATAATAAAAAAGTATGACAAAATGACGTATGTCTTAAAAAATGTTTTGAATTGTTGCACAATCTGACACATTTTTCTCTTTACAAATGTGCGTCGAGATACATTCAGACTCTTTAGCAATGTTTGGCATAAAATTGCTATTAGTGTTGAATTTTAAAATTTTTAATGAAAATTGAATAAATAAAATGAGAAAGATTTTCAAGATCATGGTGAGGGAATACTTACACAAACACGCACACACGCACGCACAGACCCACATGTTTCTTACATTTCAGAACGGGGAAAAGTTCAATCGTCACATAAATGATAATGACAAATACTTAGGTAAAAATCAATTTATTATTTTTATTCTGATTTTTTTTTAATATTTCATATTTAAAAGAAAGAACTAGTACAAATGTAACATTTGAAGAGCTGAAATGAAACAGCAATAACAACAATAATAATGAATGAAATACGCATAATGAATAATGTTTGATCAATAATAATAAATGTATTCAGATACATATACATTATACGTTGAATACTTCTAGGAAGAGTATTGAAACAAGCAATACTCATTTAAAAAAGCCAAATTAGATCGCAATGGCAATTTGCTTACTACTAAAGTAGAATGAAACGAAAATGCGAGGAGGGTGATTGTGAATGTGCTTAAGCTATCAATTGTCAAAGCTGTTCGGAGTCTGTTCTTGACACTTCTGTTATGTTACAAGTGCCCAATTGTAATGGGCATGATGTTGATATAAAGTGCTAACATACAGAGTTTATAGTTGATCAATCACGATCCAGTAAACAGTATCGACGAGTAGATAGAATTCCAATGCACTGGAGAGAGTTTTGAAAGTTAATCACATGAATTCAACGAAAACAAATTCCAGAAAAGATTATAGATGCTATACATGCACAATCGCAGTTGTTAGCGTCCAAACCACAGTTGACGGATTTCCTGAATACTTAAATGATGAGTAAGTAAGAGCTAGCACCGGCTTTCTAATTTCCACACAACTCCTCAGAGAGCCCCAGCACAGATTTATCGTGCATCAGCCTGTCAATACGGCGTGTCTTTGGTAGCTAACTCATTGCTCGAGTTTATTATTAAACACTCTCTCTAACGCATACACACTCAGACACATGTGTTGGGTCATTTTAAATCCATGCGGAAAAACTCATCTGGAATATTTCATTTCCTTTGTTTTAAACACCAGTTAAAATGAAAAAAAGTTTATTCAAAACTATTTTGTAAAATTAATTGTACTATACACACTCTTGAGATGTTACATTATATACAGACAAAATATTAAATTTCGGTCTTTATGGTAATACCAACAGCCTAAGTTATTGCCGTGTGTCGTTGCAAAATAACTATTTCCATTTATCAATTATTATGTAGTTGTTTGAATTAAATATGACATCCGATGGCTAGAAATGTGGTCTGGAATATATGTTTGCCAAATACATTTAGAAAATAAACATTTTAGCAATGTTTGCAACTTTGGCATGGATACAAAGTCTCTACTAGCTAGCTATATCTTGTAAAAGACATGCCAATATTTCATTCATAGTGCTTAGAAACACATTAGCGGCTTCTGTGCGGAATCCAACTGACTTTTTTTCCTGATTTATATAGTACTACATTGGCGAATAAAAATACATTGCAAGCATCAAATATTGAAACCTACGATTGCTTTACTAAGCTGTCAAGGCGAGTTTCATGGGCATATACTTACAATCCGTTACTTTTTGAAATGATGCGATTTTTTGTAACCTTATTATTTTAAAATCTCATCAAGCATTAAAAATTATTTTTAGAGATTTTTCCTCATGTAATGAATAATACTAAAAAAAGGAAATTTTAAATATTTATATGTCTTGTATAAACTATTTGACTGGTTTTATAATAATATTAAAACTGTTATATCAACCGATTGTGTTCAAGTGGGGTTTCAATTTTATCTTCATTAAATACAGGAAAAATAATTCAGCTTTTCTTAAATAATAAGAAAATTCCTCTAAAGGAAGAAACATATTATTTGCGGTATCCAATATAAGATTACATGTTAATGGGAATTTAACTATGCATTAAAGCGTAAACCTTATGGAAAAGAAATTATTGAGAATAATACAAAAGAGAAATATTATTATATTTTAAATTCTAATCAATGTAAAATAATTAATATAAACGAGTTTTCTTACATTAGTCGTTTCTTTTACTTCACTAAAGAAAATCAGTTTATAAATGCATCATTGTGATTTTTTTAATTAGCTTTTTATTTAGGTTTTCAATTAATTTTTAATAAATTACATATTCCTTTCATGCCAATATTATTAAACGATACCACTCACCTTATACTTTAAAACTGTTATAATCTAATACTTTGTTACCCTTTAAATCACTTGTTTCAAGAGCGGATACTCTTCTATTAATAAATCAGAATGAGGCGTAATATTTATTACATTAATCAACTCAAGATTGGTTAAGATGTATGAACAAGAAAAAGTCAAATTTGTTTGAGTATCTCTCTGAGCAAAATTTATTTAAAGAGTTTTAAGTTTAACTTATATAAATAATGCTTTACTCCTAGTAGCGAAAATTGTTTGAGATATTGTAATTTATCTATAACATCTTTTAGAGTACTGAAATATTTTAATTATTTTTAAATTTATTTTGGAGGAGCTCTCAAATATTTCTAAGGAATTAAAAACAAATAGATTTATAGTTTATGTTTGAATGCATTTTATTATCTTAGTTACGTAAAATTATTTTTCTCCTTTTCCGGCAAGAAATCTAGTCTAATTTTTATATAATTCTGGTTAAAGCAAAATTAAGGTCTTCGAATATTTGGAATACTCAGCAATTTGTTCTTAATTTTTATGTGTTCTGAATTTCAACCTGCACTTAATATATATAGAAAAAGCGACTCACTTACTGATCACGATATCTCTGGATGTCTTAAACCTACACACTTGAAATTCAAAAGACATGTTTTTTGAAGGGGGTAGTGATCCGCTAAGATGGATTTTGCGAAAATCGACCTCCACGGGGCATTTTGGGGGCTTAAGGGCGTTATATTTAATTTCGTTTTTAAACTCTTAGACGAACAATCTTGAAATTTGGTAGGCGTGTTCCGTTCGTGGAGTTGATGTCCTGTACAAAAGTTTTTCCAAAAATCGACTTCTAAGGGTCATTCTGAGGTCTTAAAGGGCATTATGGAAAAAATTTTTTCGTTTTTGAACAATTAGACTTACAGACTTGAAATCTGGTACTTATCTTCCTTTAACCGAATAGAAATCCACTATAGAAAAGTGGTTTTGCAAAATGGTGTGACGGTTTACCAAGTGGTGTTGCGAGGGTTTAAATGCGTTATAGATAATCACATCTGCTTTTAAACTATTAGAAGTACATATTTGATATTTGGTCGGCAAGTTCTTTTCATGGAGTAGAGGTCCTCTCATAAAAGGTTTGGGAAAATTAACTCTCAAGTGGCATTGCGAAGGCTTAGTGGGAATTATAAATAATTTTTTTTTTTCAATTTTAAACTATTAGATGCACAGTTTTGAAATTTGGCAGGCAAATCCTTTCATAGAATAGAACAGTGACTCCCAATGTGGTCTTTGTAGACCTCAGGGTTCTATGATGACCTACAAGGGGCCTACCTCAGCAAAAAAATAATTTGAGGGTCCATAAGGTGTAAATGGGGGAGGGATATGCGATAGTGGTTCTTATTTAACTAGATCGAGACTTTAAATTTAAAAGAAAATTTAACAACGGAAACTAAATTTTACTTATTTAACCGATTTATTTACTAAATTATTAGGGTTAATTTGAAATTACAAGGTGACAGCAAAAACAGAGTTTCTTTCTAGAGTTAAGCTAAAGAAATGTAATACTGGAGGTTCAGAATTTTCTCAATATGTCACAGACTATCTGTCAGGACGTTTTAACCTAAGTTCAAATTTAAATGCCTTTTAGTCAGATTTTGAAACCATGTTTGAGAATACTTTGATTATATGGTAATACCACAGTAAGCAATGAATTCATATGGTGACATTGCATTGAAAAAAAATGTACCATTACGATAGAAACTGATCGTAATAAGCACTAACGAAGATCTTAAAGTTTAGAAATGGATATCAACACATTAGGCTTTAAAAAGGAAAACCTGTTATTTGTCCTGAATTATGAGATATTGTGAGGACGTCTTTAATTGATTTTCTTACTGAGAAGGATCTTCAGTGCGGTTGCCAATCTCCAAACAAAAAAGGAAAAATATAAAAACGGGACACTACTAACAGAGGAGATTTAACGATAAACCTGACAACATTGATACCAAATGTTGAAAACTTGTTATTGTAGCGCCACATTCATCCCTCCTTTAAAACCATTTGTTTATTGTTTATTTTATTTAACAGTTATTTTACGTATCAATTAACTTTTAATTTATTTAATTAACATGAGCTTTTTAAATTTTAATCACCGTACTTTATTGCAGTTAACAATTTAATTTATTTAAAGTAGCAGTAGTACCAGCTGTCAAAAAACATTTAATTTGATAAATTTTCAAAAAATCAATATCAATTAGGGGATCTACTCTAAACCGGAAAACATGGCAAGGGGTCTATGAGACAAAATAGTTTGGGAACCTCTGGAATAGAGGTTCGCTGCAAAAGGGTTTTTGTGAAAATCTATTGGTAGTCAAAGATTGTTACGGTATGCACACACCACTTATGGAGTAGAATTCTCTGTAAGGACAGGTTTTGTAAAAATCCAACCCTAAGGAAGGTTAATAGGAGTTAAAGCGCGTTATAGAAAGAAAATAAAGAATTCTATTCTTGAATTGGTAGTCCCACATAATTGAAAATTCCATGCATGTTTCATTTGTTCAATAGAGATCCAACATGTAAAGGTATTACAAAAATTGACTCTTTTGGAAGGGGTGCGGGAATTACAGGGAATTATTGATAGAAAAAATTTTCCATTTCCTGCTCACTATATTTTTAACAATAATAAAATTTGTTATTCATATTTATTTTGTTCATTTGAAATCTGCTAGGAACAAGTCTATCAAAAATAAAATCTCAAAGAAAGTTCAGGGGCGTATTGATAAAAAAATTTCAGTTTTTGAATTAATATATTACGATTTTAAATCTGTCAATCGTGTTTATTTTGTTGAGTAGAAATGAATTTCGGGGGAAACCATTTTAGGAGAGGAGGTTACCGCTGCATAAAAAAAATTCTACTTCAATTTTAAAATTATTTTTTAGAATTCCTGTCCTTTTTAAATCAAGAGTTGATACTTACAAGAAAGTTCTGCAACATAATTGAGCACTTATATATATATATATAGCCATATCCCAATACAGTAACCACAAATAAATGAATTATTTCTAGCTGATGGATTTCTTTTTCAAATGAGTAAAAGGTTTTTTTTTTTTAAATTCTGTGTTTTTTTTTTCTTTTCCGTACGGAACAGAAAAAGATTTTCTTTGTAAGCTACAAATTTCAACGGGAAAGGGGGAAGCCTATTATTAGACATTACAGATGCAGATGAGCATGAGTGTAACATATCATGCTTGTCTTGAGTAAGACAGGAAATTCCTTTTTTATCTCACCCCAATTCACAACGCAGAAGATATTTATTAACGTTTATGATACTTTTGATAACGGACTGTCTATATGTGCAACTAAATTTGAGTAAAAATTGATTTTTTGAAACCAAAGAATAGCGATTCCAATGCAGAAACTGATCATGAATCTCTTATCAAAACTGTTACCTTTTCTAATGTTTTACATTGTTTTGAATCTCTGATAACATACCTTTTTTATACAGAAGGATTTACAAGCTGTAGTCTTTTTTTTCTCTGCATAGGTTAGAAAATTAAATCTTTTGGGTCAGGAATCCAAAATATTTTCAAAAATCTAATAGCTAGCATTTTAAAATTTCATGTTAACTGTTGCATAAAAATTCCCTAAAAGTGTTTTTAGCCGTTTAATAAAAATTGTGCTATTTCCAACTATGGATATTTTGTGTGTGTAATTGCTTATATATATATATATAATTCATAATAACATATACAGATAGTTATAGACCAAAGTGAGTGTTTCTCAAACTGTAAAACTGTAGGGCGTGATAACCCTAAGAAAGGGATATGATAATATTAAAAAGTCTATAACAAACGATTTTTTTTTAAATTCTTAATTTACTGTAATAAAGTAAACAAATTAATAGCATTCCACATATAAAAAATAAAATACACATTTACACTGATGTAGTATACATATAATTATATCAGTACTGCGTAATATATTTTATTATTAATTTAGCAATACTAAGTTTAGAACAAGTTTAGTAGTTATCAGTGATCTCTTGGGCTTGTCACACACACATATAAAAATATATGCAAACATTAACACTTACCTTGATAATTTGTACGGTTTGTAAATAATCGTTTAAATGAATATTAAAAATTACGCAATTCGCTCCCCAATGCGAACGTATATTGTGTATTGGAGTAAATGGATAGAAAAAACATAAAAAAGCAAATCCTCTGATATAAGTAAATCCTCCGTAAACACTGACACGATCATTATAATGCGGTCCAAAGCCTTCGGAATAATTTTATGGGTTAGTAGTTCATAGAAAAGGCGTAATTAGGAAATATGTATATATGCGTTCGGGGCAATTAACGCACTGGCTGAGCGATGCGTATACATACGCTGGCTGAGGTTAAATAAAATAAATGTATGTAATTAATTGTGGGTCGTGTTGTAAGTTTAACGTCACATTGTAGTATTTCTGAATTTAATATATTGTTATTGTATGGAGGGATGAAAATTATGATTGAATATTAAGTCAGAAATATTGAACGTTTGATAATTACTGACCTAAATACAAAATTTTCAGAACAATAAGAAGTAATAGACACGGTATTACAATAGCAAACTCTCGGCCTTAGAAGCCGTGAATGCAGGTTTAAACATGCTTTTTGGGTAGCCAACTTTACCATGTAATCTTCCTATATTACTGGGCCGTAAGGAATATATATATATATATATATATATATAATATATATATATATAAAGAATCCATGATAATGTATACAGATAGTTATAAACCTAAATACATTTGTCAGCATAGTAAGAAGTATTAGGCACAGTATTACAATAGCAGACTCTTGGTTTTAGGAACCAGCAATGCAGGTTTAAAAATGTTTTTGCGAAGGTTACTTTCACATGTAATTTGCCTATAATACAGGGCCGTATGGAATATATATGTATATATATATATATATATATGTAATATACTTATATATGTATAACTACCGAATAAAATGAATGTGATAACCTTTAGCTTGTGCATCAGATGTCAATTATTTTAAAACGGATTTCTTTTGAAATACCAGGGATATTATAAATAACAAAAACATATATTTGAAAAAATCATTTCAGGAATTTTCAATATAAATTTCACTATACTATTTTAAATATATTTTTAACTAAATTTAAATTACGGAAATGTATGCATATTGCAATCTGTAACCGCAAAAATTCTTCAGTTTCTCGTAATTTTTTTTGAATATTTGTAAACCAATTGCTTGTCAGGAAAACGCGTAACAATTAATAAATACTTAGCAATGATCAAAAGTAACAGTACTTATCATAAGAAACAGTACTTATTTCTTTAAGCATTTTATAACATTATTTTTCTAGTTCCGCATTGCAATGCAGTTCAAATATTTACTTTATATTACATTTTGTTATTATATTTTACTTTCAAAAGTTATTGAAAATTAATCTTAAATATTTGTGTATGTATTAGTTATTCTAAAGCAATATAAGAAAACCCTACTTTTCTAAGGCTTGAATGCAATAAACACTCAAAAAATCCTGATGCAAAAATTTTAATATAAAAATAGCTTATCCAACTGAACTACTTCACGTAAATTTTGGAATGTGAATATTGAATAATGTAGTACAAAAATCATTATCGGTAAATTGTCTTAAAAACTAAGCGGTGTTTATCCATTGACTTATGTTTTTCAAGTTTTAAATTTATTGCATACAATAATTTACAAAAGAACATAATTTTGTATTTTTTTAAAGTTAGTAAAGAACACGTGCTTAGGAATGTATGGAGTATGCGGCAGCCTAGGATTTATATTCCCGAACTCTTGCTTGGATTGTCTCGGGTTTGGGTCTTTTTACAACTGAAAATCTGCCGCGTAAAGGGGGTTGATGGACTTTACATTTGTCAAAGTTGAATGTCCTCCTGTTTGTGTGGTGTAACAATTAGGAGATGGAGGTGCCACTTCAGGTGTCATCCTCGTCAGTTGACTGAGGTTTAAATTTACGATGTTCGTCATCAATAACCCAAATATTGTTTTATAGTGAGAGGTTAATATTCTTCCCACACACTCTTTCACTTAGCAACGTAACAGGGCAGATAAAATAAGAGAAAGTCATAATTTAGCTAACACTACAAAATTATTTGCTCAAAAAATGAGAACAATAAAATTAATAAAACAATATACAGCTTCATGCTGAATTTCGACTCAAATAAATGTTTTAATTAGAAGTAAGTATTAAAATATTTTAAAAAAATATTTTTCGGTAATTTGTTTATACTCTACAATTATCCTTTCCGTACTAAATCTAAATCCCAAAGGAACATAAAACAAATATAGAAACTTTTTACGATACCATTTAAGATTAGCTTTTATGTACACTCCATCTGAAATGCAAAATTAATTCGAAACACATACATTGAATTCAAACTCGAACTGTCAACATTTTATTCTTTCTTTTACGCCATCTGAATTCAGAAAACTATCACTTACATCGCTTGAAGTGGCAAGAAAGCTTTCTTCTAACTTCACGGACACCCCTGGAGAAATCTTTAAAAGATTAAATACTCTATCAAACCGAGCGGTCTTAACTTTATCACGTAAGGGAAAAGGCTGAGAGGCTTCGCTACTTAGTAAATGAGGTTAAAAACGAAATAAGTATGGCTGATAACGAGCACCGCATTTAACGCTCATTTGGGTATAATTAAATACTTGGAGGAGATAATTTCAAATACAAGAAACAGAATGTGAATTTTTAAGCTTTGAGTGAAAGTATGATAATTATTTTGCGAACTGCATGATATCAAATAAAATGTTTGCTTAGTAAAAAAAAAAAAAAAAAAAGAAAATCGTTCAAATAAATAAAAAATTTTAAGTTGTGCATGCCAAAGAGCTAAAAAAAATAAAATTTATTAATTTTTTCCATGTTCCAAGAAATGGTTTTTTCCCTTCTGTGTTTGTTCATCATTATTTTTTTATTTCTAGAGTTGTGCAGATGTAGTGATAAAAATATATAAAAAAAGAAAGGGAAAAAAATCTTGGTAAGGAGCATTTTAGATGCTTACTGAATATTAATTATAAGCGGTAAAGAATTTACAAATTTAAACGGATTAAGGTGAAAATTATTCGAAATGCTATATCTTAATTTGAAGCAAAAAACTTTATTTAACTTAATAGAATGTGTACATTCTCTGTCTAAACAAAAATATAAGACTTACTTTAAATAAAGAAAAGAAATAAGGAAGTACATCGATTATTTGATATTAAAATTATCTTAATTCTGAAATTATCTTACTTCTTTTTTTGGTATTAAAATTATTTAATAAGCACATTTTTCGCTTCCCGCCAAAATTATCTTATTTAATTAAGATTTTACTTCACTATTCTATATCAAAATGTCCAAACATACATAAAATAATAGATGGTTATGATTAAACATTTGCTTTATTAAAAAAGTGCAGAAAAATGTATATTAATTACTTACCAAACGTTACGAAAAAGAAGACGACCACATTGCTATATAACAAAAAGAAGTAAATCTAGCCTCTATTAACTTGCACAACATTGTTAGATTCATTAGAACGATTATATGTGCAGCTTGATAGAAGCGTGAAAAATGAATAACTGTACAACATAACCAGTACATCAACAAAATTGTTAGTAATTTCAACAAAATATGCATATATACACATATAACTGTATTTCCAGAAAATATGAAAGTTTTGACTTAATTATCTCTAAAAAAAGATTTCTTACATTTTTCTAACTTTCAAGCAAAAGCGCTTGGTTCTATCTCTTCCGGAGATGGAACCAAGAAAGTATAAGAAAAAACTCTCATGCTTTGTATTTCTAAAAGTAGAGTGCTCTGAGACATGAGGAAAAATATGCTGATTTATCATATTTCTTTAAAGGTCAGTCGGTGCATGGTACATTTGATTTGGTAAAAAATGCTTTTGTTGGGCTGCTCACGTTCAGAGAACGTGAGAACTTATCGAAAATAATGGATGGGCCAAGAAACGAAAAGTCACTGGCCAGTGATCAGTCCAGAAGAGGGCGGAAATTTTTATTCAATTATCCACCATGATAAAATAGCTACAACGCTGATATCAGCAGGAAACTTGCAAAAGTGGTAATTTAATTAGTGCGTCTAAACACACATTGCAGCATACACGTGCTAATTGGTCTACACAAGTTTTCACACTGAGCACGTCATTTCTGTCGGTGCCTGCAATGGGTCAAGGATCATAAAAAATAATGGAAGAAAGTCTCCTTATCCGATGGATAACGTTTTTCTGGTCAATCGCATTGACAAAATTGTGTGAATTACCCAATTTCTAATGGAAACTGGAATTTCACCGTTAGTCTCTTAAAAGATTTCGGTACATTGGTGTAATTGATTATTTCACGGGACACTTTAGAACTCATTTTCACCTTCGAATAATTCCTTATTAAAGCGGTACATGTAAACATAGAGTGACTCTTGATGTAGTATTATTTCTATTAAACACAATAACAAGGAATGTGGAACTCACGTTACCATCATAATAACATTACAGATATAGTTCAACTAACGCTTTTGTTGTTTGGCTTAGGGGGTGGTCATATTGTGTGCTGGACTTACTGGCCATTACGTATTTTCTGATATTTCTAATAATTTAATAATACAGATTATGAAATATATATAATGTACTTCTTTTTCATGGTTCTACAGATCGACAATTAGTATTCATCTTGTAGGCAATATAAGATTATACCTTTCTAAATTATTAGAGCGATATCTTGAAAGTGTAAGTGAAAATATCAAGACTATAAAATTACCAACAAGTTATTCAGAATAAATTTGTTTACGCATGATTGGGACATATATAGGCATATAAGTTTGGGCAATACGCTTTCAGATCTTCAAAATCTCTCAAATACCATTTCAAATAATTTTAAGGTTGTAATGGCGGAAAGTGTCATCAAATTTGATCAAAAAACATAGTTTCTATCATGAAATATTGATGCAGTGATTCTACTTTTACAAAAGTAGATCACTCCAGAAAACAAACCTAAATTGTTTGTTTTATTCTCTTGTAGTGCAAAAATAACTTTTCGTAGTTTCTTCTTTTTATGTATCATTTTAATAAATCCATAAAAAAATTTTTCTTTGCCATTTTTGAATTATAAGTGTTATTTTTCTCACTAAGATGTTATCTTTTTTTTGGACTTTATATGTTATTATTAACTCTTCTTAAAGTAATTTTCACTGATGTTAGCTATCCTTTTGAGCACGCGTGCATATGCAAAAATACACTCATAAAACGATACACGTGGTACGATACATAAATAAATTATAACATAAATAAATTATAAATTAAAAACAATTCTACTCTTCATTTGATATGTACTTTCTAACCATACATGGTGGCTGCAGTAGCCTAGTGATCAAGGTCACGGACTTTAGCAGAGATGTGTCATGAGTTTCAGCATCGTGCAGCTGAAAACTCGTTGAGAAGGGGCCACCACGCGTTTAATTTCTAAAGGCTCAAACATCATGTATATGGTGTTGGAAGGAATTTAGGAGAAGGCCAGCTTAGGTGTCATCCTCATGACTTGATCATGGCTCAAAATTGTGAGGATGTGTTGCCAATTGCCCTCTTGAAGCTTTATAGTGTGACGTTAATATAAGTCTCAAATCTCTCCAAACGTACATATTCACGTGTAAATTTATACTACTAGTATTTTTTTAGAACAGGTAATCCAACTTTCAAATTACATCCCATTTCGGTATCTCCTTTTTTGTCTGTAGCCGTAATTTTCCACTCTTAACACACACACACACTTCATTCAAACCCAAAATTAAAGTTAATTAAATAAATATACAATTAAACTCAATACCAAGTTTAGTTGGTTTAAATATACGACACTGTTTTCCGAAACATTTCCATGCTTCTTTTGAAACACTGTATGTATATAGTTAATATTCTCTCTATTATAGAGCTATAAATCATTATAACACTATAGCTGAAGCACACAAAAACAGAAATTGTAATATAAAAAAATATAGAATTTATAAAAATATTAGTATTTAAAAAGTATATATATGGATTCTGCAATATTATAGGCATTGCTAACATACACATAGGGCCACTCTTATATATAAAATAATTTATATAAAAGTGGGATTTAACATGTTTTCTGATATATCAATCACTATTTTGTCTACATTAACATTTACATACTAATATGTATTATACCTGTTTGAACCATTTTTAGTGTGTTTACATGCTTTAAATTCTCAGTTTTTATTTTTGTTAACTTGTTTTAATTCGAATTGTCTTTCGATTTAAATGTAATTTTTTGTTTTATAAAAGTTGTGATACCTTTTGCCGTTGTTCTTCTCTAAATTTGAGAAGTATGAAATATGTATAATTGTGTAGATTAATTGAAATATAAGAGTATTTTCCAAATATATTTAATATTACTAGGATAGCACTAATACTCTTTACCTTGTATTTATAAAATCTGCATTAATTATGAAATATTATTTTTATTTTTGACTCAGATAAATAAATAAAATACTTTTATTTTTCTTTCCGTGAAATAGAGTACGCTAAATAAATGTCGAAATGTTATCATATATCATGAAATAAAGGATACAAAAATAAACAGTGATTCCAACATGGAAATTGCTTTACCTTCAAAAATTGCATGAATGTACAGCTTGAGGAAAGAAAAAAAATAGGAACAATGGGTGCACCTCAAAATGTTTTATGTACATTTCTACGAATGCAAAATCCTGCGAAATTTAATCTCGAAACTAAATATCCTCCAGCGTGTTCTGTTTCTAGAATCTGAAACTATTTCAAATTTTCAATTTTCTTACGCATCTTTGATGAAAATGGAACTCTGGCGATGCAAATTTATTTTTATTTGAGTTATTTCTCAAAGTTTTGAAAGAAAATCGTTGATTTTCTTTTTCTCTTTTCCTATACCCCCCCCCCCTCCCTTTAAATTAAACAAAAATAGTTTTCGTCTAACCTACTTTTTCCAAGATACAATTGGATGAAAAGTGCTCTAGTAAAAGTTTTTTTTTAGTACCAAAATGTCTTTCAAAGTTTTCAAAATTTCAGATAAAAAATTGTAACTGTGAAAAAGTTAAGCAAAACTTATTTTGTGGTAATTTGTACAGAGTTGAATAGCTTAAATATATATATGTATATTCCCATCCTTAAATTCAACGATCCAAGATAAAAAGAAAATGTACAATTTCTTCTAAAGCAATATTCTGAATGTGTTTTCCCTCTATCATGTTCTTAATAAATTTAATATCGCTGAGAGGTATTTGTATTGTAATACTTTGTACGTCTTATAACGTAGTTTTGCAGAAGCTAGAGATATATTTACTGCTTGGCAAAATGACAATAGTCCGCCTGATTTAAAAATTCTACATCACATCCACAATTGAGATATTTGAAAAATATATATTATAAAGAGATGTAAGGATAAATACTATAAAATATAATATATTTTTTAACAAAAATATTAGGTTTGGTGCGTTTCTGTAAAAAGAAAGGTCTATTTTAATTCCATTTTACAAGCTATAAAAATGATTTATTTTCAATTAAGTTAAAAAAACCTTTTTCTCGTTAATTAACATGCTGTAAAATATACATAGGGTTTTAAGTGAACGCCTTGTGAATATGTTTTTGACGCGTTTAAATTTTTTTCCTAATAAATTTTCGATTTTTTTATTTTAAATTTAACATTTTTGTTTATTTGCTAAGAATATCCCAAAAAATGAATTTTTATCTTAAATTATATATAGATATTTTAAAGCTCTTATAATATCATAATTTTAGTTAGTTTTAATTATTCTCCCTAAATACTTTTGTATGTGAATCGCAATATATTAAGCTGTTTAAAATTTAAACTATTTTTTTTAAAATTTCTTTGCTTTTCAGCTTAGAAGAGTTGGTCTCAGGAACAAATATATGGGAAAATGTGTCTAATACACACACATACACACACATATATATATATACATATATATATATATATGTGTGTGTGTGTGTGCAGCAGTAAATAAACTAAAAAGACTAATAAACCATAAAACTTCTTAAGATCAGACCGAAAGAACCAAGAACATGGAACCATGACACATGACAAACCAAAAAAGAGAAATTTAGCTAGAGTGGAAAAAACTATTATGATTTCCCGAGATGTCACTGGTTTAGGACAGTGAAACAGGGTTAAACAATGTTTTGTAAGATATCTCAAACTTCTCCTGCAGTGGAAATTTTCAACATAATAGCGCTGGATATAAACCAAGGCAAAAGCCCAAAACCCACGTAAGAGAATATAACAGCAATATAATAGAAATTGAAATATATTTATATATATGTGTGTGTATATATATGTATATATATATATATATATCCCCTTTTTAAAATATCCATATATGCATATGTATAAAAAGTAACGCATACTATAGTAGAATTATATTCTAAATTCGGAACAAAAGTATATTATTTAAAACTCATGAATTCAAAATCATATATTTTTTTAACGAGTTTAACATTTAATGCTTTTAAAAATGATTGAACATGGCAATTTATTAATCGCACATAAAAACTTATAAAATGTGATTGAATATATCTCGTTATAAAATTGTGAAAGTCTCTTCTATAAAGATTATATGCAATAAAAATGCCACCGGAGAATAATCATTAAAATAGTATAACACAATACATTTTTCCTTAAACAAAACGATAAACTAATTTTGAAATTGTTTTATAAGATGATATTTTTAAATTTCTATTTGATTCTTTATGGAATAGGAAGTTTAATAATCAATAGATTAATTATTTTTTAAATATATGCATTTGTAGCAATTTTTTATCCGTACACTTATTTACTTATTAAGTATATTAAATAATGGCAAATTTAGAACTTATTATATTTTTATGCAATTGAAATTTTTGAATCACAAAACACAATATTCCTTAAATGATTATAATTTTCACTTCTAGAAACAGTAGCTAAATAAGAGCATACGCACATAAAAAAAATCCTTCTTTAAAAATTACTGAACAGGTGAAAAAATTTTAACTATGAAAGAAAGCTGAGAAATATATTCCTTCCGAGTAAGAAAAAAGTATAAATTGTTGCAAAAAATGGTAAAATGCAATAATGAATTAAAAATATTTCAATATATGGACTTTTGTGTTTCGTTTTTTCAACTATAACTTGAAAAGTTGAATGCGACAATTTTTGATTGAGTTCAAACGACAACTTTGATCATATCAGAAACTATATTTTTTTTTCTAATGACTTCTGAAAGCGATTCTTACATTTTTAGAAATTTTATGAATTGCTGTCTGATTTAGATAGTTTTTCCCTGTAAATGTTTCTGAGGAAAATTGTTTTTAAAGAAACAACGAATGAAGCCCGTCAATACTAAAAGCAATTGATAAGTCTTTTATCTTCATCGAAAACTGTACTGGGATCGGTAAATTTTGGAATCTTAAAAAAAAAAAAAAAAACTGTAAAAGAGAGAGCATGGATTTAAGGCCAAACCACAATAATTTCATTATGAATATTTGTATAACATATATAGTCTTAAGCTAAATTAAAGTTTGCTGATGTTCGAAAAATAAAAAAAAATCATAACTAATCTCATTTATAAAAATGTCTACACTTCATAAGATTATTTACAACCATTTGTCAACAAGTTAAATTTTTACTTTAAATTAAAAAATTTAAATAACAGCTCGTAAAATTAAAAAAAAATACTCTTTTGACACCATTAAATCACAAATTTAATGTGATTTACGCAATCCGTTTGTTAATATTCAGAACTACTTTTAATGTGATTTAAAAAATGTAAATTATCATTAAGGCTTATAACCATGTCTGTAAACTGAATTCATCAAGTTACTAATTATAAGACTTATCATACAATAAAATATTGTTGAAGATAAAATTAGCTTTTGACCAAGAATAATCGTTAGTAAAAAATGCTTGTTACAAATACAAGCTCTTGTATGCGGTAATACATACAAAGAAGCAAAATATTTATAGATAACAACAATATAAATAACTAAGAAAAAATAATTCAAATTTGTACCAATATTTGATTTAAATTTGTTCGTATAGTTCTTTTATAATTCAAAAAATTCAGTTCTATATATATCATAATATATCACAGGTTTTTTACAAACATTCATTTTTATCAATCTGTGTATTCTTGATTAATATATTATGTATTTTAAAACAAAGAAAAAATTAGCATTTTTTAATATTCCATCATTTTCTAGTAAACTGTAATTTTTACCCGATAAGTTAAAATTCCTAAGTAAAGTGCTGTTAAAAATTTTTAGATCAAATGACCGTCTTTTTTTACCACTTAAAATATAGAATGCAATAATAAGACACTAGAAAAGTTTATTGTATTTGTGTGACTTAAGCTGTCAGAAAAACTTATGGAAATATTTGTGCCATATATTAACTTTTATACAAGAAAATTTGACATTATTGGTGAAAAATATAAATTCGTCTTCAATATTTCAAATGCATTTTACTATGAAAGTAATCTAATCGAAATGAAAATACAGCTTCAATATCTTAGCTTGTATCATTTTTCAGCCATTTGTTTTCTAAGAAATTCAGTAAATTTATCATAGATCTTAAAATTATCTAAATGGTTCTTTTCCCGAAACTGAAAATTCCTTACGTGGATGGAAATATTCATTCAAAATAATGATTACCAATAAAGTAATAAATTATTTTTAATTCACATCATTATGTAGTACATGTGCGTTATTAATTTAAAAGACTCATCTAAAGTAAAGAGGATATTTAATCACACAATTAAATACAAAATCACTAAAATGAAAACTTTTAAAAACTTACCTGTCGAGTTTCCATATCCAAGAACTATAAGAAAAACAACTTTCAAAATCCTTATCCAGTTTCTAGATTCCCAGAAGTGCGAACACAACAACATCGTGGAAACAATTAAATTTTATCAATTTTGATACTTTCGATGAAGCGAGTAAATAATTCCCGACGCCCGCTAACTTTAGCCGTGTGTTGTTTGCTTCACCGCAACGCAGAATACAAGCGTGGTAGAAAACTTTTACAGGCGCCGTTCTCTCTACGCGGGTAGACGGAGCTCTGGTGGCGACTGCCCTGCTCGAACTTCACGCGGTGTTTGTAGGACTGTCTCAGGCAACCGATTTGCAGATTCTTGCTTGTGTGGAGTGCTCCACTGAGGCCGAGGGGGGATAGTCCAAATCGATCCCATTTCATCATATCGAAACTCTTTAATTCTTTTTCTTTTCAGAGGGACCTAAGGGTGGACCCTATACTTATAAAATCTGAAAGTGTAAAATTTAGTTCGAAAAATTGGAGTAAAATCATAAAAATAATTTCAATTTATTTCCATGACTGAATTAAATTATATATACAAATAAATATTTATTTAATTATCGGAGTATATTAGATTTTATTTAAAAATAAAAGAAATACTAAAGGAAAAAGGAAATCGGTAGAACAGAAAATTTTATTAATTGCGTTTATTTTTTTCTTTTTAAAAAAGTAGTTACACTCTCGTTTCTGTATTTTTTTTAACTTTTGTTTTCTTAGATATCCTATAAGACAATGCTTCTCAAAGTTTCAATATTTGTGACCGGATATTCAATTTTAATTCACATTGCACCCCCCTCCATACAATAACAATATATTTAACTCAATAACACACTTTCACACTAAAGCTACAATATGACTTTAAACTCTTAAGTGCCATCGGTTTGTATAAACGCCTCCCTCAGCCAAAGCGTCAATTGCCCCGGACGAATACGATAATTTCTGTGCACTGCCATTCATAAAATTATTCCGAAGACTTTAAAGGACCTTTGCAGTGTTTGCGAAGCATTTAAATATTTCAGAGGATTTGCTTATTATTCATTTTCTCTTTCCCCTACCCAATACATCACATACGCGTGACTACTTGAAAAATAGGGGCATTGGGGAGCGACTCGCGTAATTTTAATTGATCAATTTATGAATAATTATAAACCGCAGTAATTATCAAAATAAGTGTTAATTTCTGTAATAGTTTTATGTCTGCCAAGCGTATGGGGCCATTGGTAATTATTAACGGTGTCCTTAACTTAGTATTTTTGAATTAACTACAAAATTCATTGCGCAGTACTGATACATTTATAAGTGTATTGTATCAATGTAAATGTGTATTTTATTTTTTATTATGCCAAAATGTATTTTGTTTGCTACTTTCATTAAATTTTTATTTAAAAAAAATAATATTTTGTTTTTGACTATTCAATATGCTCGCACCGTTCTCGTAGAGTTATCACGTCCCACTTGGGAGGTTCGCCCCACAGTTTGAAAAATGCTGTTATAAGACGTAAATCATATGTAAAAAATTGCGGAAAAATGCAGAAAGCTTTTCCTTAAATCTGACTCTTATTATTACATTCAAATTAAGAATATTTTTCTGCGCTCCCTATTTCACTACATCATTTTTGAAGGTACCAAATTCGTTTGGTTAGTTTTTTAATCATATTCTACAGTGAAAAAGAATATGTTTTAGGAATTTAATTAATTGTATCCTCCTCTATCTTACGTGATATTATACTTATATGTCGTATTTAGTATTGGATATGAGTAGTTTTTAATTTAGTGCACCATGTCTATAACCAGACTTCTGCAAGAATATTTGCTGGACCTTAAACCAAACTAAATGTCTTGTATAACTAGGTATACTATTAAGAATAGCAATATTCTATACAAAGTACATCAATAAATGCAACTTTTACTTTTAATACGAATTTTTCTCCATTTGCTATTCAAGGAAATATGATATTTTTTCAGAAGATAGTTATTATCTATAATTTTCATCCGTCAAGTTTCAAACCAAGTAATATATATAAGTTCTAATGATTAATACAATATTTACCGCAAAATTACTTATAGTTATCATAACAGCATATTAAACAAGTAGATACATACTCATAGCTCCATATCTGTTAAATTATGACATTTCCAGTTGTAATTTTTTAGAAAAAATGGACTATACAGCTTGCATTTGCTCGATAACATTGTCAAAAAGCATTATGGGATATTTTATATCCTAATTGTTGAAAAATATGGTTGCAGTACAAAATTTACACTATTGTTATATGATTAAATTCTTCTACAGCACAAGGTATGCTTATTTATTTTTATAAAAAGTAATATAAACCAAGCACAGAATTTTTGTTAAACATTACTCCAATGAAAATTTTAATTTAACTCTTAAAACATTGAAATTTGCTTTATCTTTTATTGTAAAAAGTTTACCTTATGATTATATAACTAAACAATATTCACACGCAAATGTCTTTGAACAACAAAAAAGTACTTTTTAAAAGAATTTCAATCTGTGTAACATTTCAGGTTTAACATTTAATTAATAGACTTATATAATGTTAGAGGATAAATATATATTATATACAACCAATTTGTGCAATGTTTTTGAAATTATTATTTTATAAAGTTAAAGAATATCTATATATATAAAGCTTTTTGAAATCATATAATCTTATTATGATTTGTTAGCTTGATTAAGTGGAAAAATATGTTCAAAGAACATACTTAAACAAATAAAAATTGTTATTTTTTACAATACATCTTTATATATATATAAATCTTGTCTGTGTGTGTGTATGTAACTATACTCCTCCTAAATGGAGGGAATGATTTTGATGAAATTGTTTGCATGTATTTAGGTGGATTTGAGAATGATTTAGATTCGCAATTCGGTCCGATATTGCAATTAGTTAAAATATATTAATTAAAAACATTAAAAAACCGATTTTTGGCGCCATCTTTGATTTGTTTGCATTGTTGTAACACTGTTATTGTTACAACAATAACAAAAGTTGGCGTCAAAAATCGGTTTTCATCCAAAATGAAATTTCATGGCATTGCTGTATTGACTGTATTTATTAACTTTGTTTAAAAATAAATGCTTTTAACATGTGATTAACTTGAAATATATTATTGCAATCCCAATTCCTACAATGTTTTACATTTTTTTAAAACTTTCTATGGATTTTCTTGGATTTAAATTCCAAAAAATAAAAAAGAAGAAAGTTACAACTATTTTTCAAATAGATTGGTATATTGTATACATTTCTCAACGCTGCCAAGTTAGACTGAGAGGGAATATTGTAAAACTTCTTTTAAAAAATTTATGAAATTTTGTAATTGTGAAACATTTTCTATTTCTCTGCTTTTTTGCGCATAAAATACTTTTTAAAAAATCACTTTTCCATTTCAAGGACCCATAAAAATGCAACGAAAAAGTTGCTAAAATAATCAAATGCCAGTAATAATTAATTGGGATAAACCTACGGCAGAATTGACCAGTTTGAGGCTTATGGAGCATCTGCAGAAAGAGGCAACTTTCTGATACGTTACAACTGTAGTTTTTTTTTTTTAAATTTTAAAAAAGCGACTGAGAGTAAAAATATAACAAAATGCTGAAATGTTCTCATCAGATAGTATTATTTACATTTTGAATCTTTCTTTATAATAAGCGGTCATTTCAATAATTAATGGTAATAAATTTTCATTCTTTATTTAATAAAAATGGATATATATTATTTTTTAAATACTAAATGACATTGGTTTTATTATTCATTTCAAAAATAATTATTTAATCATCAAGTCATACCTTGTCTGATTTCTTGTGGATTAAACTAGATTAGCTTTGTAAATTATAAATCGAAAATAGAAATTTAAAGAAACATCAAATCACTAGGGAAAAAAAAAAGAAAAGGCCCATGTAACGCTGGACTAAACTGAGGGAAAAGAAACCTGTCTGTAATGAAAAAGAATTTGAAGACATTTTGGAAAAGAGATAATTTTAATGACATAAGTAAAAAAATCACTTATATCGCGCATACACCCTCTCCCAGAAATGCTGATATCTGGGTGTCGGTTAATTAGAGATTTAAAATTAAATTCGTACATTGTAAATTATTAATAGAAAATAAAAATTAGAAAGAAAAAAAAGATTTTATCCCGGGGAAAAAAGAGTTTTATACTTGGAACGGAGGGAAAAGAAACCTGTCTGACAAAGAAAAGAATTGGAAGAAATTTCTAAAAAGTGAATTTAAATGACTTAAATATAGAAATCACTCACATCGCGCATATACAACCAGAAGTTCTGGCGTCCAAGAAAGAAAGAGAAAAAAGGGAAAATGTACATAGGGATAAGGTGACACCCATGGAAACAGCCCATGCAAACCCGGGCTAAGCGAAGAGGATATAGACCCATCCAACGGGGCAAAGAGGTGGAAGAAACTTTAAAAAAAAAACAGAATTTTAATGACATTGATATAGAAATCACACGCACAACATGAAGTGCTGACACTAAAAGGAGAAGGGGAAATTTCAAAAGGCAAAAAGCTACACACTTGAAGAAGCCCGTGCAACGAAAGCTAGTTTGAAGCCCATGAAGCTACGAGTAGTTTGAATATAGAGTATAGTTCTTAACAGCAGAATGATATGCAAATAACATATAATGAGTTATACAGTTTTAATGAAAGATGAGTTAATGAAATAACTGAATTATTTTTTCTCAAACCTGACGTAATCACACTGAAAATATTAGTTTTAATTTAATTGCTTCAGTTTTGTTATTTGATATCACATTCATTCGTATGACTACAGAAAACCTTAGATCGTATTCTTTGATATCCCTGATACATTTGTTTTTTTGTTAAAAATCATTTTAAACACATTTGTGAAGAAGTGAAAGTCAAGTAAAATGATGCTGTAGAAAAACCTATTACTTAATAATTGTGAACTGGTAAAAATATAAAATATCCAGATAGATTTTGACTTCAGAATTACGAGATAAAACAGGGAGAAGGCTCTCACTGTATACTAACGCTTAAAATAACGCAGAGTCAATGAATCAGGCTAATCCATATTTTCTTAATTATTTTTATTACAAGCGATAAAAATCGTAATTTCAATGAATAATTCAATTAAGAGAAAGTATACTTACTACATTTAAACACTTATAAAGCATGTTCTTTTTCATATTATAATTTTGAGAAAAAATTCAATCAAACTGAGCGAAAAATTTTCAAATGTGCGTGACTTGAATAACGTACATGTCACACACATTTTGCGCTAACGTTATAGGAATAATGTTTTCGGGAAAAACTGTCGTATTTTGTTCAAGTTATTGTAGTTTTACTGTCTTTAGATGATCGAGAAATAGTAGGTTGAACTTTTTGGCACACTTGTAGCTTCATATATATATATACTAGCTTTTACCCGCGGCTCCGCTCATGTTGATGTCTTTAAATAACTGTCAAAGTCGTAATCATTATCATTAAAAAGTAAGTAATATAATATGGTAATTTTTTTATTGCTTGACTAAAACCAATAAAATTTCAAAATTCTAAAATGAATCTTAGTTTTAAAAAACTGAAAATGTGTAATTTATTATAATAATTAACAACAAAAATTCAATAAATTAAGCTATTAATATTTTTAAAAATGGAATGTATCTACGTTTAATATATAATTTATCTTTAAAAGAGCTCAAAGCAGAACTGTATACCATATTATATGTCCTTCCGTCAGTTGCAAATATGTGAAGATTTGGGCATTGGACACACCGATCAGGCTACATATAGTTGGTCATGGTAAAAACATTACTTTTCCAAATGCACCCCTGCTACCTGAAATGTTAGCTTTGTTAATAGCAACAGTAAAACTGGAATTTGAACTCGTTTGAGTTGAAACGGTAGGTCTGTGGAGATACTTGAAATTCGAGGTATGAAAACACTATTCCTTTTCATGACATATGTTCAAATATTGGCACCAAGTATATTCTGCATCAGTTTTGTGATCCAAAGCCTCGTTCCTTTACATAGTCGAGGAGCATCGAGATTTTGCATAACTGGTACATTTAGTTTTAATTGAAGTTTATGTAAGGGTACACCCGAAAGTTCAAGTGAATTTTAGAACTTCGTGGGATATGAAGTACTTTGTTCTTTATCCATGATTGTATTCATTGATAAATATTTCTTCATGTCCCCCCTCCCCCACACATCGTTTAAATTTTCAATGTTGATTTTATGGACAATGTCATTGTTAGGCGTCAATATTGATCTTGCGCGCAACCACTGACCCCAATTTAAATTTTGTTGCAAGCCCGGGTAAATTTGAGCAATAAGATTTACATCATTTTTTCTTGTACATTACAAAATTCTTTGGAAGTAAAATATAACCACCAGCATTTGCGTCCGAACATCCATAACCGATTTTCAATTGCGTTTCTGCATAATGTTCCAAATCTACGTCATTACGAAGATGCACTCTCATATTCGTTTTCAGACTTAATTTTTCAAATTTTGCCCATAAGCTTGATGATTTAATAGATACTGATTTCATCTGCCACAGGATTACAGGGGGAGTTTTTGAAAATTCACCAGCCAATATATAATAAAGTACCATTCCTCCTATAATATATGTACTATCTCGTAAATCCTGCAGAGTCCGATTTAACGCTTCTATAGCTTTCTTGTGAGACACCGTACTTTCATCCCACACTGAAAGCTTGCATTGTGGAAACATCCTGCTTGAGAGCTATTTTTTCTGAAATTTCAGATGAGTGAATCTTCAAATGCAAGATTAAGCGATAATTTTAAAACGGAATGTGCAGTACGACCGTTGGTCAGTAAAGTCCCGGCTATACCCGAAGAAGCCATAGCAACTGCTATCTTCTGGGTATTTCTGATGGTCATTAATAATAAGTTAAGCAAAAACGTTTTTCTGGCTCATCTAGGGGCGTCGAGAAAAAAGAGTGCACCACTACCGGATTCTATTTTGCGTAACACTTGTTGGAAAACGTGACTTTGTTCTGGAGTTAATTGAGGGATAAATTCTGTTACCGATGTTGCAATGCTATAAAATCGTAGTTTAATTCTCAAGTAATTTCATTATTGAAGCCATTTCCGTCGACACGTCTAAGAATAATCATTCCAAAATCATGTAGCTTCTTCCCAACCATTTTGAAAACCTTTATTGCGTTTCGTTGTAGATGTGGTGATTGAAAAGCATATTTTCTTGTATTTGTTGCAAAATATCTTCCGCCATGTACTTTTTGTACTTATTCGAAATGATTTGAGGATTAGAAAGACCGAAGATGAAATAAGTATTGCGTAAAGCTCCCTAATTTTATTCGGCGAGTGACATTGTATGGCTTCCTCTCCATAGTATTATGTAGTATATCTTCAAAGTAATTCTTCCACGTAAAATATCAAGGCTCAGTATAAGTGAAAAGTTTGTGCAAAATATGAATATTGTATAATTAGGTTTAAAAAAATTCAAAGTAATAAATATTCGATAAATTAAAACTTTTTATGAAACTGTCAATTAATATTACCATAGAGTTTTCAATATCACGCGCGCAATTCACTAAAACTTTATTTCGTTTCCCTCTTTAAAATGTGGTAGAAAATTTGTATTAAAATATCTGGGATTGTCGGAATAGAGAACTTCTTAGCCAAATTGGCGATATTTTCCGAAGTTTGAGTTTGACATTTAACAAACGTAACGTAATAAACGTTATACGTTTAATAAAAAAACATTAAAAAAATTGCTTTTTGTAAAGATGCTAAATTACACTGTGTTTCAATTCACTGTGTTATAAATGTGAGAAATTTCCATTATTGACCAAATGCATAATTTTGCGCCAACTTGGTGGGGAGTAAGCAAAGTCCTACGGTTTTACCCGCATAAGTTTCCGTTCCCGTAGGAATATGGAGATAAAATGTACCTTATGTTACTCGCCGATAATGTAGCTTTCCATTAGTGAAAGAATTTTTAAAATCGCACCAGCCGTTTCTGAGATTAGCCGGAACAAACAGACAGACAGACAAAAATTTCAAAAATTTATTTTTTGATATAAGTACCGTATATTCCTTTAAATACATTTAGTAAAAAGCTGCTAATTTGAAATTACAAACACACACTTCAATTTTATTTATTTATATATATATATATATATATATTTACGG
This sequence comes from Trichonephila clavata, assembly GCA_019973975.1. Taxonomy (NCBI): domain Eukaryota; kingdom Metazoa; phylum Arthropoda; class Arachnida; order Araneae; family Nephilidae; genus Trichonephila; species Trichonephila clavata. The sequence continues at coordinate 39,963 of BMAO01023824.1, read as the reverse complement.
GGGGGGGGTTTAGATAGCATTTGAAAATTTTCCTTTCGACGCAAACGTTTCATGTCCATCGCTTTTCTTAAATTTATTTTCACTATCATGATTAATATCCATTGTTTCATATGGTTCTTCGAATGCCTGATCAGTTTCAACCTTAGACAATAGAGATCGCAAATGTTCATTTCTAATTACATTCTGTCAATTTACATTTATAAGCCTTAATGAGTCGTACAACACAGCAATACAAACCATGAAGTCGTTCACAAGGGGAAAATGTAACCTATTCACAGAAAATATTTTGAAAGACGTGATCATAAGGGAACTCAGTCACACTAAGTGCCTTTAGGTATTAAAAAAAATTAGTTATAAAAAAGGAGGGATATATATGACAAATGCATTTTAGTTCCCATGAAGACAATCATATACAAAAATATTGACAAATTTTTTGGTAACAGATAACTAGTTTTCCCAAAATTAAAGATTTCGTGGAACTGGAGGGAGGGGTGGTGACTCTGTGCCCTGCACGACCTCCCACAGTTAATAGGAAAAAGTGGGTTGCCTCATATTTACGACATCGATATTTAAAGTTATAAAAGTTTTTTTTATGAGTTTAGTGTCATTTTCCACAAAGAAGAATTATTTTATTAAGATTGATATTTTTAGTAACACCCTTTTCCGGGTAAGCAAATGAAGTATTATTAGCATTAAGGCATAAAAAATATAAAGTAAAGAAATATTAATCGAATAACTGAGTAAATACATATGTATTTTAAAAGGCTACACCCAGAATTTTTTTTAAAAAAATGTATTAGATGTAGATAATCCGAATAAAGTTCTTAAGAGCATAAAACTTCTTATTTACATGGTAAAAATGTGATATGCATCTTTCCTAAATTGTATTCTTCAATATTTTGCCTATTTGAATTTTACTGAAGATATGTGAATCAGAAGTTGTATGAAAAAAATAATGTGTTTAATACGCTTATATGTATTCTTCATTTAATGTCAGTGTTCGAGTCAAGAGTAAAGAAAAATTGTAATTATTAAGGAATTTATTCTACTAATTTCTTTTCAAGTAATGTAATATGATCCTACTAAACTTATAATTTGCTGATAGAATGTAGATGCTATATATTGCATATATCCAATAAAAATATGTTTATTCCACTTTTATCATTAATTATTTAGCATATTCACTTATGATTTTCTACATTATTATCTTCAATTAAAATTCGTGTACGAGATGACATCTATCTTTCAAAAAATATGTGTTTCAATAAAATTCAATAAATCCAGTAATGCAACATATAATTTTAAATAAGTTGATAAATGTCTTTAATAGAAAAAAAATGTATTTTACCAAATAGGATGACTTGATTTGATTTTAGGAATGAAAAAAATTAGTTATTAACATTATATAACCTCTTATAATAAACACATTCCATCTCATGCGAAGATGAAATTTCTCCCTCTCAAAATAAATTATTTACAAATTGAATGGTGTATTGATTACTAAACCACATATTAGTTTAACACTTAATACTCTCGTGTTATTGCAATCACAAATCACGAAGTCCTTTTGAAATAAATTGAAGTAAGCCTTCTAATTTGTCTAATTAAATTTGACTCCTGTTTTCCCGAAAATATAGCACACACTTCGTCTCAAAATTAATTCTATACATTAAAGTTACTTCTATAATGTTTTAAACACATTTGATAAAATGTTACGAAATTCCTGGAACTAATTTGAGGAAAATTAATTAAATGAATATTTTCTTATTCAGCAGAAAATTAAAAATGTTTGTTTATTAAATTTATTTCCAAGAGTCGAATGCCCATTTTTTTCCATGTTATTTCTTATTATTTTCTTTTTAGTTTATAATGTCACATTAAACAATTTTCCCCCCATTAGAACTTAATGTTTCTGGTTTTGGAGAAAGTATTTTTATATTTACTGTTAAATATAATATTAAACCTGATAATTTGAGCTAAAAACATTACATGCATGCTATAATTTACAAAAAAAGAAACCTTTTCAATTTTTTTCGAAAAAGTGTTTAATGAACAAATCATTTAAAATTTATTTGGTGTTGTAAGAATTTTTCGCACAATTACTATGGTGCGGCCACATATAAATTTCGCTTAAATGTAAGATACCGCTTACTTCAAATGTAACATATAAGTTTTTTAATTGTCTTGTTTGAGTTTCTTTCTGCACATATTAGTACAACTAAATTGATTTTTCTATATCGACTTGATTCAATATTCTTATTTCAAAATAAAGTGAAATATCACATATTTCTTCTTTGAGTAGAAATTTATTTCATTGACTCAATTTTTTTTAAAGTCATGAAAATTGGAATTTGTAGAATATTTAATAATGTTAGCAATTGAAATTACAGCATTCACATTCTTAAGATAATATTTATTCTGAAAACATGGATAATTTAAAGTATATCATTGTAACACACAAATATTCGATCAATTTTATTTCTATTATCTCTTTTGTTCCTGTTAGTATACATTTATATTTACATTTTTAAATTAATATAAATTGCTGCCTTTATGTTTGCTCCAAACCTGATAAAGAAAATCTTTTTTTAGCAAAAGTCATAAGAGATAAACATAACATTAACAACATCTCAAGTTCTTGACCAATTCTAAATATGAAGAATTTAAATTTTCGTTTCAGGAATGATAATTTTCGTGTGGAGTTGAAAATAATCCATAGCAATATAGAGAAAAACACGTACACTATACATAATTTTAAAGTATATAAAGCGAGCGAGATTTTATTAATATCGCAATCTAAAGCAATGGATCTCGTATTTTGAATCTCAATCAAGGAAAGAGAACTATATTTCAGATGGAAATATAACTGCAGATGGAACAAAAAACGTTACCCAAATCTCTTAATTTAACGATTGATCAGTTATATGTAGTGAAATGTAGGAAAAATAATCTGTAATAAAAATAATAATAAAACAATATTTTTCTTTTTCCTCTTTGCCTAAATGCTTATATATTTCTGAGATGTTATTATTTTTATAATTAATTATAAATATAGATAATACTGATTATATAGAAGGAAAATATTCGTTAAAAATTTGATTCGAAATATGTCAGAAAATATTATCAATAATTTGGATCCTGATGCTTGTGAAATTGAAAAGTGAATTTTCTTTTTCTTTTCACGAATACTTCTTCGAAATATTCCAGAAATATCTTACATTTTTTTTTTATCACGAGTCAATTTTCTGAGGTAGAAATATTTCAGTTATTTGCAAAATTGTACAGTCATTGAGCTGTTTTCTTTAAAAGTGGTGTAAGTCAATTTTTGATGAAAAAGTTATTTAATGTTTATAATAAATAGAGACACTGCTCTAGCTATTTTTTATCCATAAGCAGTTCCGAAAAAAGTCCTTTAAAATTCTCATCATTTTGTCCATATAGATTTTAGAAGTTAATTGAACTACAGATATATTAACTTTGAAAGTTATATCAGTCCAATTTACACAAAAAGATATAATAATTCGTCTAAAAACTATAACACATATAATTTCTCTATTTTATTTTAATATGTGTGTCAACACTGTTAATGCATAAAAATATCTGTTCACTGGAATCTTGATGGATAATGATAAATTTTAAGAAATCACGTATTTATATTAAGTTTTAAGTAAAGCAAATTGACATTTCTTGCAGAAATATTGACACATATTTAAAAAAAAAATTTTTTTTAAATATATTTTATAAAAATTCCCTTAAAAAGTTGGTTTGATTCAATCTGAATCCCATATTTAATATTTTATAAATGTGTGATTTTCACATTTCGTTGACTTTGAAAAATAAAAGGGGTTTAGATCCATTTAAGATAATTAAAAGTATAATATGATTAACAAATATTTTAAAAACAATGGTATTCTAAACTTCAGTCCCTTTAATATTTAAAAAATACAAAATAAGCGCATTAACATGTAACATTTTTCAAAAAACTAAAATATAAATCCTTGAATATCTCCAAATAGTTTGAAATGTACTTATGCCACTTATTTAGAAAATGACTCATATATAAAGAGTTTATATATAAATTCAACATTCGGAAATATATCTTTAACTGAATTAGTGAAAAAAAGATATTAAGAGACACACATTTATTTTTTTACAAATATAAAGTTTAAAAATATAGTAAGATCAGTTTTCAAAGATTTTATACATAAAATAATTCTTCGGATTTCTCGTCTGTAATGAGTCACGTTTATCAAAAAATTCAGTCACTACTTAGTGCTCATAAAATGTACGTTTGTGTGTATATATAAATTGAAGTGCCACTGAATTAGGGATAGCAAAGGATATGCAAATTGTGTAGTGATGCGCATTTCTTATACGCAATTGAGGGTGCTGTGGTAACTGCATATATAGTGTGGAAAAGAGACAGCACAAAAAACGATATGAAACAATTAAAAATTATTGTATATAAATCATAGACGTACAAGAAATAAATTCCACATATGTAGGGGCCTACATTTAAAGATTTAAGAAACATGGGAAATACTGAATTTCAAATTAGCGCAATTAACTTGAGGAGAATCTTGAAAATGCTTTATTTTTTCTTGGTAAATTAATAGCAACACAAAAGTATAAATATATTTAAATGAATGAATCGCGTGTTACGCTTTCTTTTTAGAATAATTTGAAGGGTCTATATATCAAAGAATACTTTCTTGTTTACCTTTCTTGCGGAACTCATAAGCAATGAATTGCTTCATAGTTTAAATTTTATATTAAATAATAAACCATACTATGTTTAATGAAATAAAAAGTAAGAAAATTTTTACACGCATATTTGATGTAATGCAGCTATCACTCCACGATTTCAGTAAGAGAGTTAGTTTTAGGAAATTTATAAAAGTATTAAAGCGTATTATGGAGTTAAATCCTGTTATATTTTTGTATTTATATAAGAATATCATAATAAAAATGATTTTTCAAGGAATGTTCATTCATTGGATAAAGTATTTAATGTTCTTCACTCAACACGATAATTATCTCTCTCTCATTTAGCCTCAATTTTACAATTTTAGAAATTTTACTAGAGAAAAATAGTTTCCTTTTTTTTAATTACCTCGTAGATAGGTAATTAAAAACTTGTCTCAAGAAATTTTCTGATTTCAATTAATATTACACCGTAGACTTAAAATGTGTGAAAAAATCCCAATATTAAATCATTGACTTGCTTATTATGGAGATATTTGATGAAGTTTAGTATTGTGACTTAAAAATTCAAGAAATTTATTACTTTTATCGTCAAAGAACATTTATATTAAAAAATATATATTGTATTTATTTGAACCTCACTTATTTTTGGTCTCACTGCTACTGAAAATCAGGTGAGACTTAAAATCGAAGGTGAAAAATTCGTTGGCTGGAAAAAATTGGTTATGGTACTGGCGATTAGAGCCATTGCAGGTTTATTTATGTGTTAAAGTTTTTAATATTGGTAAAATAAATTAGTTATTCACTTCTTATTAGTTTTTGTTTGTTTTAATTTTCAATTGCGTAATTATTGGATATTAATAAACCATTTTGCACTATTTATTTCTCTTTTTTTGCACAAAAACGTGTTGTGAATTTATGGTGCTGCTTAAATTTGTATAAATATAGAATAAAATAACTTCCATATAAAATATATAAGATAAAATTATAAAAATACAAATAAAATAGGTTCAACTTAGCTAGATAAGCATTTAATGAAATACAGTATATTTAGAACATTTAAAACAAAATTCTTTTTTTTAAATTATGCAAATATTTCCTATAAAAAGAAGTATTGAATGAAATTATTTATCAAATACCATTACAGAGAATACGAAGATAGGAGATTATGTTGAATTTTAAAAGGACCTTAATGCATTTCCTAAATATCAGTAAAAAAAAATGTTCATGATAGGCAAGTATTCCAAGCATTATTTTTTGAATAAATATTAATTTTGATCGGAGGAAGAGTGAGGAAGTAAAATACTCCATACTTAATGTAGATTTTTGCTCTTTTTTTCCAAATCGCTTTATCAGTTCTAAGGATAAATCCGAAAACCATTACTATCCATTACGTCGTCACAGGGATAATAAGATTTCTCCAGAAAAAAGAAGAATTTTAATATGTAGCTAAAAAAAGAAGTGCTAAATCCATTTCCATTGCAAATTGTATCGCTAATGTGTTAAGAATAGTACGAAAGCAAGATCTGTCGACTGTAGTCTAATGAATTTCCGTGGGAAAATTTCCGCTCTTATTGTGTCTGATTGAATACTTTTTTAAAAAAAAGTTCAATAAAAATTTTGCATCTGATTATTCCCCTCTTTATGTATTATAATGCTTTATTTCAAGATAATTCAATTTCATTGGGAAATTCATTGAGAATTTTCAAGTAATTTGAATTTTATAGCTAAATTTAATTTTAAAAACCTTGTTATTCTATACTAATTAAATATCTCTTTCTTTATTTCTCTCAATATATGTTATGTACACGTAAGATTAGAGTGAATTATTAATTATAACTAAGAAATATTCGAGATATCCTAATACAATGTACTTTCCATGTTAGTTTTTTAATATGTATATAATGTAAAAATTATGGCAATTAATGCAATTCAGTACTCAGTAAATTGATGTTATGTATAGTGTTGAGAAAATAGAGACTCGGAGTTTGATCAAGTTCTTTCATTTGAAAGGTAACACTACAGACAAATTCAGAAGTAAATGTTGGTTGCTTTTGGTTAAGCTAGCTCGTTGTATAGCACTTTTATGATGTAAAAAATAAACTGTTAACTAGTCACATGTCCAATACAAAAAATTCAAGTAGTGGAAAATCCTTCATTCACTGACGAGGTTGACACAATGAAGAAAGCCGAGAACTTACCCAAACAGCAACCACCGAAAGGATTCTTAATGAGTCGGATTTTCGATGAGACATTTTGTGGGAAATAATTCCCAAATGACTGAACAGGTCAAAGGTGTCATTACACTAGGATATATGATTTTTAACTTCATTTCTGAAGCAATCACAACACTGTCCTGAAAGGGAAATTATAAGGAAAGTACTAATATGGGTTCCATCTCAAATGCACATCACTGCACAAACTGCGTGATCTTCTGATCAAAATAGGACTGGGTATATTCACTAAAGACTCATACCTTCTTGCTAGGAATGTATCCTTTCCTCGGGAAACGAAATTGAGTAACAAAAGTGATTCTGTATCATTAGCCATTTTTACTCTACTTTCCAACTGAATATTTTTCTTATTCACTTATAACAGAAAATTTTATAGAATAGTTGCAGCCTCAGAGGTTTGACACTGCAAATAGTGCCATTCGGATAGTAGAGCAATGATAATCTTATGAGTTCTACAATAAAGGTCATCGAAAGGTCAAGACACGCTAGGTAGAATGTATAAATATCTGCCTATGAATACTCTCTCTTTATATATAATTCAAATGTATATGCATATATAATCGTATTTTAAGTTATTGAATAATTTTCTGGTAGAGAACCACAATGCAGGATTATAATAGGATTAGAAATGACTAGTCATAAATATTACAATTACCAAAATAAATAAAATTACAATTACGAAAATAGGATTTATTTTGTTTTTTACGATGTTGTTGAAGTTTAAATTGAAGTCTAGTTGAAGTCTTTATATTTAGATTCATGTATTGTTTAAAGATACTTAATGCAAAAGTTTCTATTTTATGGAAAACAATACTCACATGTATTTTGTTTCTTAATATAGTTTTTTTTCCATTTCACCTTTAACCCTTTGCGTATCAGATAGGACTATCTACCAGATCTCCTATCTCTTGTGATCTCCGATGCACATCTCAGATATCTGTAGATACTCACCTCTACGTTACTACGCATATTTAATTTTTTTTTCTTTTGACGCTTACTAAGGCGCACGTTCGTTCATGTTTGGTTTCACTTTTTTAAACTTTTTATAACTGTTTATGTTGCTCATTTGTACCTTTTCTTGACAATATGGTATCTTCGTTCGATTTCAACGAAAGTGATACTGAACGAGACAATTTGCCGAAAATTTTTTAATACAGCATTGACTCTGAAACAGTGTTATCTATTTGTGATAAAGAACATTGAGAAATGGAACAAAAATCACCATACACTTACGTAATGCAAGTGAAAAAGCTTTTGGTCCCAAGAAACATTTCAAGCAATTTTACAGATTTCAAGTAAATTTAATTCTTTTCTAGTTCTTCAAATTTTTGCAACCCACCCATTTTGTAACTTAACTTTTGTAACTGTTTATAATCCTAATGAAATAAGATCTCACCTTGTTAAGTTTCCTGTGCTGACTACAATGGTTGTAGTCCTAGATGATCCATGTATCCACATGAGGTTACAATGGGATTTTTCCCTATACATAGCATGTATCCACTAATGCATCGTTTCTTGAACTATGAGGTACGCCCTCTTAAAGAGATGTGATATTCTTACATGGAAGACTCGATAATACTAAAAAGTAGATGGTAAACGATTATTTAATAAAAATTATTGATTTACTGAAAGGAAGCAAAACAAACTACATTCTGAACTATGGAAAGTAACACAATACTTATGATATTACTTAAGCAAAATGTAATACTTTTTTTGATAATTTGTACGATTTATAATTAAGGTTGTATTGTAGCTTACGTGTCAAATTGTATTATTATTGCAAACAATAAATTGCAACTTTTGGAGGGAGTAGTCGATGAAAACTGTTATTGAAAATTGGGCCATATACATCCATTATATCAGTAATTATCTAAAATAATAATTTATTTGATAATAAGCAGCTCCAGATTTATTAAAGTGATATCATTTATATATCTCTAATTATTCATAAAAACCTTTTTAATAGATATTTTCATTGTAAATTTTAAATACAATTAAGGAATTACTTATATTTATTTCCATTTATTTTATTTTCCTCGAAATAAAAAAACTATAGTTCACATTAGTTTTAAAGTATGAAATTAAATGTAATTTCATTCTTAAAAACACCTCCTCCTTTCTCGAATTTATTAATATTAATTCTAATTAGAATTAACCCAACTTTCATGAAATAGCACGATCGCAGATTCAATTTACACGGTACATTTTGAAGTAGGAAAATTGAAGAAACACATCCCTGAAAAAGATAGCTTTATATCATAAATTCATTTATTTTACTTCACTGGAGAATAAATACGTCTTTTATAAATTTGAATTAAAATGACGTTTAAAGACAGACATTTATTTTGATATTTATTTGCCTTTGTAAGGTAAAGGATTATTGTATTTCGAAGTTTGAAGTGTCAACATCCGTTGGATAACATGGTTTCCATGTATCTTTTCAAGTTTGAGGTATTATTTTCAGATGCTGGCTAAAATACAGATTTTTGTATAATAATAAAAAGGCATAAACTGCTTGCAGATATCTTTCTCACACAAGTGAAGCTGATTAGAATTATACGAATAACCAATAGAGCCAAAGTCTTTGTAGTAATATCTTTTAAATAGAATTTCTATTTTGCTCTGTATTCAAATATGAAATAAAACAAGAAATTTTCATCACATACTTAAATTGGTAATTTAAATAAATTTCCCCATTGCCTTACAACTATGCAAAAATTGCAGAAATTATAAGAAAAGAATATATCTCAAACACACATTTATAAAAAAAGCATCTAACAAATTATTTTTTGACAAATTTCTGTGCAAATAACATGAAGAATGACTTGGAACAATAAGCATTGTTTGTTCTAAATCAAAGGTCAGCAAGACTTTGAGAGAGTAGAGCCAATTTGTATGTAGAAAGCATAGAGCCAAGCAGATGCATATCCGCGAGCAAGAAATAGAGGGGATACCCTGTAGCGTTAGTGATCAATACTGTCATGAACCACAATTAATATTTTTTATATTATTTAAATATTTTACTAAAAGTTACGTTTTTAATTTCTTCACAACTTAGGTACTATTAAGGTTTTTTTTTTCACTTTCTGTTGTGTACTAATGTAATAACAAACATTGACAAAACATCAAATTCAGTGAATTAAACTTCAAAGCACTTTAAAAAAATCGGTACCAATAATACCCTAAGTTCTTTATTCTGTACTTTCATGTTTAGTCCAATAATTAAAATTGACTTTAGTTGTTCCTACCAACAAAAGTCATTTTAATACTTATTTTATGAACCCTTAAGTATGTCATAAAATACGGAATGTGCTTTTGTCACTTCTGTTGGGAGCTTAAGTGTATTTGTGTCCATTTATAAGAGCTACCCCAGCTCATAGATGTAAAGAACAAATAGCGTAAGAAATTTTTTTATGGAGTGTTTTTCTTGCCAGCATTTTTATCAATAGATTAGACTTCTACTGTTTTACAGTTGATTGTAATATCTACACTAATTTTCAATCAGAATTGTTAATGGAAAAATTAAAACAAAATAGCTGTCTTAAATCAGTCACATCTTTAAATTTATATGCAAATACATGTAAATTTTTTCTAGATTATCACAAAGAAAAAAGAAAAAGCGGAAACTTTTTAGTAGATATAATTATTTTATTGAAAGCCAAAAATTTGAAAAGCCCCACCCGTCTGCGCAAAGAACCACATGCACCCACGAGCAGCATTTTGCAGTGCCCGATACTAAGTGAGTATTAGTCAAACGTAGTAGTTTCGAGTTGCCAAAACTTTAACGACAAGCTTCGTACTCAGAAATATTCGTACAAATTCCTTATTTAAACTAGGTTCCATGGTAAGTAATATATGTGGTTGAAACAGCGCTTTCATATTTTACATGCATCTGTTACATTCGATGCTATACTATATATTGTGTCGCAGGAGTTAGACTAGTATTTTTCTCTAACAGGGCTATGGATTGGTATTTTTACTTTTGCAGACCTAGTACATTCCCAAGGAGCCGGTATCACTTTTTAGTGCGACAGCATATAGGCAATACCAATTGCCGGAGGTAATTTTGACTCCCAGTTTCCTCCCCAGAAGAAGGCACCTGAGTTCTGACGATGCGAAATTGTACTTAGGAATTTAATTTTGCCGATAGCACCGAAGCCAAACGGGTAGTCAAGGGATATTTTACATGCAACATAATCATACGACGTTCTGCATCATGAATATCCATGAACTTGAGCGGGGAGAAACCCGCAACCTTGGGTACAGAGGGCCAGGGACAAACCAACTACGCCATCCAGCCAGCGGAGATAGAACAATTTTATATCAACTCTGATGTATTATTGTCGCAATGACGTGGTTCGAAATAATGATGTCATCTCACACAAATCTTCGCTTTATTTTAGCGCGAAATAAACTTAAATGTCATAGAATAATAATTAGTTAAAAATGGGAATAAATTACTTTGTATATCATGCTATTATGTATCAAAAATTAGTCTTATTTTCGAAATTAAATTAGCAGATTATTTACCAAGACGCAAGATATAAGGCGCATTGTTTACTGTCATGCAAATCATAATATTCTGATTTTCATTTTCAAATGACTTTAAAGATTTTTCAAAATTATTTATGTCATACAAGAACTAAACATGAGGCATCCTCATAAAAAAAAGTTTGAAATGAAAAAAAAAAATCAGAATTTTGATATTTTTAAATGCAAAAGTGATATATTATACAAAACTAATTATAATATTGTTAGAGATGACTCTTGTATATTTGTAGCATTTAAGGTTTTGTGATGGAATACGAAAGGATTATGATTGGTATTTTATGACTAAGCGTAACTGGTTTTTATTTGTGTGCATCTCATTAGATAAATAACTAAGATTAATGGAATTATTTTATCATTATAGCTATGTTATATTCTAACATAGACATTCTATAATTGAAAAAGACGATTATGTCGACATATTTGAATCATTCAGATTTATAAATGCCCTAAATCCACTTCATTACATTCTCGATTTATGTAATTGATTCATCTGTTATTGTAATTTTTTACTGTTTTCCTTCACTTATTTTTTACAGAAATAGAAGTCCAGACGTTAACTAACTTTTCTTAAATATTTTTAACAACTGTGCACATATTTCAAAACTTTCCCGGACCTTATTTATTGAGGCTATAAGTGCAGATAAATTTTTATTTTTTGTAGTATTTGTTATGTCAAATCATCTATCGAATATTTTTTGCCGCATGATCAATTTATTATTTTTATCCAAATGAAAGCTTGTTGATAAATAATAGTCATTCATTAGAATACATGATTTAACTTTCGAAATCTTATTTTTTGAAACTAATCAATGCTTAAGGAAATTTCTGCTAAATATATAACTTTGCGTAACGTTCTTTTCGTCTGCTTACCAGTATTTACTTACTAGCAATCTTATTCGCACACATATTTTAAAGAACTTAGTTTCTTATATAACACATTAGCTTTTTTTGAAAATTTTACACTTCTTTTGTATCTGAAGCGCAAAGTTTCTTCTCTACTTTGTATTGTTATATCAATCGGTAAAAAAAAAATGCCATAAAATTTTTAGAACAAAGTAGTCTTAGAACAATTCGCAGGATTCAACAGTAGTATTAAAGTAAACAACAGGAAAAAAATCAAGTGTGGGCTATCAAATGCGAAGTGCACTTTGTTGGTAGTTTCTTTTAAACGTTTATCTCAATGCATGTGCACATTGAAAAATTTACACATTTTAATAAAATCATAAACTAAGACTATAGTTATGCATGCCTAATATATTCTGTTATATATCTGTGAATGCTATATTCATAAAATGTTATATTTTTTACTGTATTACATTACAATTAATTTTTTATAAACAAATTTATAATTTAAAAGCCGAAGCAGAGCATTTAGGTATTTTTTAATAGTTATCTTAATAGTTACGTATATATCCCCTACCTTTGTAAAACTAAATGATGTTTAGAAATGACGTCTTATAAAATATAATTTTATTACTACACGCACGAATATCTCATGAAATTAATTGAATAATAAAAATCTAATATCGATATATGCTGGAGCACATGAATGATGAAGTATATCTTAGAGATGAGAGCTAACTTATTAAATTCATACGGATAAATTCAATTGCGATTCTACTGAAATTGATTTATCTAATGTTTTCCATGTTTTTATGGAATTGTATATAATAACGCTGTGTTTACTTACTAAACCTATAAACCAATTATTGTGTATCGGATTTTAAGTGCAAAAACACAAAATGCTTTCTCTTCTTCTGTACAGAGAACGCTTTTTCCGATCATCTCCAAAGGGAAATAGTATTCGATTATCTTTAGCAATGCATTTCAAAGTGGAAAGAAATAAGTCAGCCGAAGTGACAGTTCTGATTTCCGTCAATTTCTCTTGGGATAAATATGAGATAAAGTTAGGGCTTTTAAAGTATCATTGAAACTGAATATTATCAAGAACATAAGAAAGATAACGTTTATTTATCTTCTAATGCTACTGAATAAATGGATTTGTGTATCTAAATGCATTTGCAATGTGTTTCCCTTATCCATAAATAAACTTTCCCGTGAATAGAAATATTTGTGCATGAGAATTTTTTAATACCATGTGATATGATTTTGTTGTTCGGTTTTTGACTAGTAATATTTTTCTATAAAAGTGAATTTTAATACAGAAATATCTATTGAATGGAATAAAATCATACTTGGAAATAGTGTTTTCACTAATTTTTTAAATAAATGAAATACAACTCCTTGAAACTTTATATTAAGGGCATTTAAAAACCATCAAAATAAACCGTGGCAACAGTTTTCATTGCTGAACTGTAATTTGCAAAGCAGTTTTATACCCAGAATCAATTTTAAATTATAGTGTACTATTCAGATGTAACTAAAAATATATTAAACATTACAGTTCTAAAACTTATTATCATTGGACGCCATGTTCTGTTTTTTTAAGGAAAATATCCACCACTGTTAAGTTATCGAATAATTTAAAGTACTGACTGAATAAAACTGAATTGGGCTTATGTGCTTGTGCATTTTTCAGTAAAATAAAGCGAAACATTTCCGAGAACTTCAATAATTCAGGTACATATTTCATATAAATATGTACTAGTATGACAAATTCGAGGTACTAATGTTAATTCCCTTCCTCATAGGATCCACTGTCTTTGATAAACACGGGTATGTGAGGCTACTTCCCAGAAATGTCTTAATAATGCTTCAATATTTTGCTTGTCAATCAGTTTATCTCTTATTTTTGAGCATATATCAGCTAAATGAATAACACATCTCGTTTTCTTTTCATTGTAATATATGTTAATAATTTTTCTTTAAATTAATCTATTTGAATATACATTTGTTTTTACTAATATTATTCATTGCCGTATTCAGCGGCATGAAGAAAGAAAAGTATGTCCTGATTTACCTTTTGCATTTCCTTCGATTCGCGCTTTCCAGTAGAGAGGAGACAAAAGTAAACAAACTTCTATAAATCGAGTGAATGGAAGTTCTTTTTTAAAGAAAAATGAAAGTTATTAAAAACAGATTTCAAAAAGAGCTATATTGTGAGCCTGAGCTATCAAAATGAGAGCTAAAAATATTTGTCTAGAAAGCTATATTTTTATATTTTAATGTTCTTAATAAATTATATTTATCTTAAGATACCCCATGTAAAATCTAATCTACATAAAGTGAACTCATTTTTAAACTTCATTAGCTCGCTTCCTAAAGCGCTTGCCTTCTTCAGATAAGTACTGGTATAACTAACACGAGATACCCCAGTTTTTTCCCCTCATTTTCTATAGTGTTTACTATCCTTAATAAAAATGAGCATCAGCCTTTTTTCTTCCCTATATTATGAAATTTTAATCCTTTTTTCTCGACATCTAATAAGTCATTCTATCGTACTTCTTTTATATGGAGCACAGTAGAAAAAGTGTTTAAATTTATGTACCAATTTTTTTACTTAATTATGTGACCATTATATTAAAAATAAGTAATTTTTTGAATTATTTTTCTATTATTTTCCCATTCATATGACTGTCCCATTCATAACACTGTATTCTAGCCAATCTATGTATTATGTATTCCTCGTGTGCCATTGAGTAAAGAGGGCAATAGTGATCTGAGAATATTTTCTGCTTCTTCAATGTAGACGTGTGGCAAGAGTGAGCCTGGTTCTATCCATCGAATGCGATAAATATCTGCGGGGTTTCTTCGGAGTGTCCAAAGTAAAATTGCTGTAAATTTAGCAATGCAAATATAGGGTACCTAACTTTCTCCAGTTAGATCTTTGATTTGATGTTGCAGTACTGTATCTTGGAAGATGTTTAGATAAGAACCGATCTGTAAATGGCCAGTTATTTGGCATACTGCCTCCCTTGTTCTAACTCCATGATGGGAGAATTTTCTCCGTGATGAATACCAGCTCTCTTCTTATCGTTAGATTACATTTGTGAGCAGAGTAGGATTTTTTTATTTTCTGAAATTAAAATTGACTAAATTGCAGCTAGTTTATGATTTTTATTAATATTCCTACCAAACACTATGATGTTTAAGAAATCGTAGATTTCTACGCATTAAGTACTATTTTGAAATCAAATTATGATCTGGGGATTTCTGTCTGTTGAAACTACGTCTGTTTCGCAAACGGAATATTTTCTACTTGCATAAGTATTAGATTTTACTACACTAGTATATATGCATAAACCGTAAAATTCTTATGGATGCATCTTTTCTAAACCTGACCTATTGTGTATTTTTGAGGCAGAAGCGCTCCATAGAATTTCCAACTAAAGTGCAATTCAAACCAAGGAATCATTAGTAAAAATGCAGTCATTATCCCTACTAAGTCTTAATTTTAACTTTAAGTTCCACAAGATTACCAAATGCAAATGAAGCTTAATATTTAAATTTCCAAGTGTGACCTTATCTTCTGAAGCCTCTGCACTGTTTTAAATGTTATAAAATTGTTACATTCCCAAACATCCCACCGTGTACATCTAGCGTGTTCTGAATACAATTATGTTGATAATACAGTCAAAAGGCTTTAGTATAAACAGATTCATTCTTCTGATACAAAATAATAGCTAAAACGGAAAACATAAAAAGTAAATCGAGTGAAATTTGCAAAAAATATTTCTTATTTTGTAGCCCTAAATAATTCAACATATATCACCAAAAATTGACCATATTGTTACTTCCTTAACAATATTCACTATTATACAAACAGATCAAAATATTACTAAAATAGTACGTCCGACTTTACAATACCTTAAGCAATTTTCAGCTACACTCTGCATGTGAGCTTAATTACATCTTCCACATCGTTTCCAACAAATTAAGCAAATTCATATTTTCCACACCATCTGTAATACCTACTATAACATCCAAATATCTTATTTCCCTTTCTTCATTCAATATTACATGTACCACATCCAATAGTTTGCATTCATCAGTTTTGACATCTTTATCACCTCATTTACGCGTTTTGTCGTCAATAATCTCCGCATCAACTTAAACTCATCCATATGTTCCTGTACATCAATGTGTTTCTATACTCACCACCACCTTTTTTAAGAGCCAGACATCTTTATTGCATCTACTCAGCTCAGAAAAAAAAATATTTTAAGAAAATAGTGTAATAAAGTGCGCTTTTAATTAAAAATTACCATCAGTGTAATATTAAATAGACAGAATATATGTAGATATAAATGTCCGAATACGAATGTACCTTCAGAAACAAAACACAAAATGTTTCTATGAAAAATATAACAAAAAGGGAAATATTTTACTATGTGGGTAAATCACACTTACTGTGAGAGTTTGGGTCATGTATATAGTAGCATCCCCCCCCTGTTGACACAACTCAAAATAGAAACTATAAAGTATTTCTTTAACCGTTCAGGACCATGATCACACGTATGTGGTTACGCGTTTCCTCCACCAGGGTCCACGGTATCAAGTATGTGATTGCACTTTCCTTATTCTGAGGTTACTTATCACACCAGTGTAATTTGAGTTTGGAGCGTTTTTACATGAATTTATACAAAACACTAGATGGCGGTTAAAGTTCGTTTTTTTTTTCTTCTTTTAAATAATGTTTCCCAAAATTTTGTACTTGAGTATGTGCTTTTGGCTTCGAGTTTTTATAATTAGATCCGGGATATTTATGAATGTAAGCAACTGCACATGTTTAGCTCTTTCGAGAGAATCGGGCATTTAAAGGTTCGTGATTTATTGCGCTCTGGATTTTTGTTTATATTTTGACAAAGTTGAAAAATGAGTCTATATGTTTATTGGGCATCAGGCATTCAAAAAAATAATTTCAGTAATTTTATTATTTTTTTATTTTGCTCGATATTACAACAATAATTTTAATTCTCCAAAACGTTTAAAAACCAGATATTTATTTTAAAAAAGCGATGGTTCAATGTTAACGAAAACGAATCGTCTATTCTTACTGATTCATTTTAATTCAGTAATAACAAACGATTCTTTTTCGTTGTTATCACAACCAGGATTATAATAACCATGAGAACAGAAAACATAATATTAATGTGCTACTAAGAAATCTATAAGGATTAATTAAAAATAAAAAATATATATATTAGCTGTTATTAAAAAGATTTGTATCAGTTCAAGCCACAGCAAGTTTACTTGTATGTGAGAGCAAATTTATCGTCTGAGATTTGCCGGAGAGTGGTGAAAAGAGAGAAAAGAGTACCTTTTTTATTAATATAAAAACATTTTCTATAAAATTTCCAATTGTTTTTTCTTTAAATATATCAACATATTTTGTACTGTATATTAAGATAATACCAATGATAGCTAATTGTACATTTTAGGAAAATTGAATGCATTGATTATTTTATATGATTTTTTAAAGGAAATTAGGCTTAGTAGTGAAATTCGCCCGGTCCCATGCATGTGTATACTCTCTGAATGTGCGGGCCTGTGGAAACGTTTCTTTGTCCTTTCGCAGGTCCTGAAGGGGTTGACAAAACGTTTTCTGATTTGACCTACACCAAAATGAACTACGTTTTGAACGTTTTAATTAAAAGTTTTACTTCTTAGAATTTCAGTGTAATACTTTCAAAACAATTTTATGTTTTTGTAGATGCGATTTATCAGCTTTTCTTCTTTATGTATAGGTTTTTTAGCGTTTTAATCAACCTTTTTGAATGTTATTTCACTATCCATACTCCACTTTAACACTAGAACGTCCGGGATTTCAAATACCTTTAAACGCTCGCCTGTGTCATTTCGACACCACAATGTAATATCCATAAAATAATTATAATAACTAAATAATTGTAGAGCTACTTTTCAGTAGGACTTAATTTTGAAACTTTTTAATATAATTTTATGTAATTATCATATATTATGATTTTTTTATGTCATAAAAAATTGACAATGACAGTATGTTTTGTGAAGCTTGTTGGGATGCTGCTATGTCGCAAAATACTTCGAAGCGCAAATCAGCCAGGAACTCTACGAATACGCAGTATCCATTTTCTGTCATCCCTAGTGATATATGTACATCAGGATTTACTAGAATATTATCAATTATATCTGCACTTTTTCAGTTTCTTCGAAACCACTTTCACAAAATCTTATGTCTCCATTGGAATCTAAATTAGAAAAAAAAATAGCTCACTGCCATCCAATTCATTCTCAAAAAGCTCTCGCAACAATAACAATTTAATTATTACCTAGACATTTTCTTTGAGTCATTGTTTCAGTGTGTCAGCTTTTGCAAAAGTTCGAAATTCAAATTAAATTCTCTTTATGAGCAGGTAAATAAATTTTATGTAACGAAACATTTAGATACAATGGTTTTAGTATAACTGACACATTTCCGCTGTGAACCCAATAACATTGTATTAAAGGTCAAATAAATATGCAATTTTTCTTCCATAAATTTGTTTTACTAATGGTATTTACTTAGTGAACTATCCTTTGCTGAACAACAGCTATTAATAAGCTAAATTGCTTTGGTGTCGAAACAACATCAGTTTATATTCTAGGTATATTTCGTTGTAAAATATCATCTAATTAACTTAGAACAAAACAAAAAAAAACATTTTCTGTGTAGTCTCTGACCACGGCAAATAGTTAAAAGTTGCGAAAAATTTTCAAATTTTCTCTAAAAATGTAGAAATGAGAACTGACCAAACAGGCTCCGGTATTTACTGGACACCGACGGATGGTCTAGTTTTAAACAAATACTTGGCACAGCATAGGCAAAAACTTTTATTTCAGTCAATTTAAATAAAGCATTCAATTTTCTTAAAATTTTACTTTTTCTACCGTATAACATAAAGAGCATTGTACAATTTTATTGATAGACATATAAACAAATATTAATTTAATTTTAACAATTTCGCATAATGGTAAAATGCATCTCTCTAATGAAAGATTTCATCTATGACTAAAATGTTTCAGAATTAATAAACATGAAAAACAAAGAAATTGCTTAATGACATATGAAATGCAATACCTGCAAATTACTGGGACTACGTCCCCTAAGAAGAATTAGCGGAACATTGTTGGTAAGTTAACTTATGTAATGCTTTTAATTTGAGCCAAAAAGAAATAGTAATTTACAAATAATATTTGTTCATTTTAATTGAAAAAAAAATTACCAAATAGTGTCATTGGAGTAAGAAAATCCCTTTATTCTTAATGTGATTGTGAGCGGTTGAGAGATAAAAAATATTTGAGAATTCAGAAATAAAATAATAATGAAAAATTTTCAGTAATAGTATGTGTTCCAGTTTTGTGTGGTACGTGATTCACGCTGCATCCCCATACTGACAAGAATTGTGTAGAGAAAAACTGAATGTACAATTATAAAGCAAAATGAAACGAATAGGAGGTTTAAATTGCAAGCCTTAAAATGGAAGGCAATCCATACGCTTAACGCTATTATTTTAGAGAAAATATTCAAAGTCACATAAAAGGAGTCATTGTCTGAGGCTATTAACCATTTTTTAAAATTTTCTTTTGTATAACAAATAATGTAGCTGGCAGCTAACTTAAAATATAAAATATTCTTTGAATGATATAACATGAGGTATTTAATTAATTCTATCCTCACTTTATTTTAAAGTAATATAATAGTTGATTGCCTTTTTCGTAATATTTTGTCCATCCAATTTGAAATCTAAAACAACATTCAATTTCAAAAATATAGATCACAAAAATAATTTTGAGTTGTATAAGGAACGCAATAAAGACATTTACTTTTTTGTTCTGAGAGAACATTTTCTTTTTATAAGAAACTAAGCGAAGTATCTATAAGAAGCTACAATGTAACTGCCAAAGAGGCAAAAACTGTTATTATTTATTTGTAAGAGAACAGAAACATTCTACAATATTGGCTTCAATATAGAATAAGAGTAGCATTACAGACAGAAATAATAATACATTCATACACATACATAATACACATATGAATTTATATAAAATGTGTAAACACATGTATGTTGTATATGTGTGTGGGCAGTAACACTTTTAATAAATAAAATCTTAATAAAAATGAAGAATAAATAAGAAGAATATAAATACTTTGTGAAGAAGTACATGTAGTATTTTTTCTCTTGAGGACTTATACAGAAAGGAGTTATTTACAGCAAATACACATAAAAAATAAAATAGAAATAACAGATAAACCAAAAGTTCATTCACACTTTGAAAATGAATAGAAAAAGAGGAAAAATGATGATAAAGAAGTGCGAAGAAAGGGCTCACAAAAATTTCAGATGGTTTTAGTGGCAAAAACAATTTTTAGTTGAAAAACATCACCGGTAGATGTCTCTGAAAATCTAAAACATATGTACTGGACAAACGTACCCACCTTTTTATTTATTCTTGGAATGACAATTCTTCAACATGACCTCTAGAACATTGTCCTAACTAAGGTGATTTACAACGCTTGTTAAAGCTGAATGCAACCTATCGGATTGAATTGCAAAATCCTCGTAAAGTTTAGAATCTTTGAGATTGGCCAATGTTGACAAGGATAAATGGTAAACAAATGATCTCAAATAGCCCGATAGTGTACCGGAGCAACAAAAGTCAACCGGAGTAACTAATTTCTACCGGGGTAAGGTCAGTGCAATCTTGCAACCTTGATTAAACACTCTGTCCTCACCAAAGGTAGTCACCAGGAATCGTTTCTCTAGATTGAATTAGTATGGGGGTGCACTGTTATGCATGAAGATAACACACAACTTAGCTACAATACGAGGATGACTTAAAATATTTTGCTGCTAAAAAATTCCGACTTCCTTGTTAGCCCATTTTCGTGAACTGTACTTCCTTATCACTATTTCTTCCGATTTTTATGAATTTTTAAAGTTTAAACTCTTTGTAGCACGCGTAGATACCTTAACAGTTAATCTGTAAAGGAACGATCTTCATCGGAAGTTCCCCATCAACTGAATGTAGTTTTGAAAATGTTTAGTCTCTCTCTCTCTCTCTTCTCTCTTCTCTCTTTTCAAATGACATTTTGTAATGTATAATATATTCGTTAAGGACTAGTATTATTGTATTGTAAGTTAATTACATTACTTTATTAATTGATTCAATCCTGAAAAACTGATATCCCTGTGTATTTTCTAGTGTTGTGCACAATCTCACTTTATCAATATTTTTCTTTTCATTTCAAAATGTATTCATACAAAAGACAGATAACTCAATATAAAAATAATGATACTGATCTCGTTTATTAGTAACGCACAATATTTTGTTTTTCAGATATCAATTCTCCAGATCGCCATTCAGAATAACTTTAATCTCAGTTAAGGACTGCTAAGTATTAGATTCTCTTCCAGTGTTATATCACATATTCTCAGTACTCAGAAAGTATTCGAAAGCACTCAAAAGTGCTCGAATCTTTCAGCCTTGTGGTAACGCATCATAACGTTTTCTGAATATGCTGTAGTTCTGCTATTCACTGAAAAAGTCATTGGATATTTCGACTTATTAAACGTAATTGATATTTTTTGCTTAATTCCGTGTCTTCGAACAACATGAAGCTTTATGATGGTGCATTGCCATGTGCTGCACCCACCATTCCCACTTTCTTTAAGAAGGGACTGATATATATATATATATATATATATATATAAGAATTTTACAGAACATATTACAGAATACAATAGACAAATTTAAAGATTCTTCTATTATAAAAAACAGCTATGACGTAATAAAGAAGGTTGAGCAACAAAGGGTATTTTCAGTGCATGGATTCGATTTTGAAGACCTATGTAACTCTATCGAAATAGAAGATATGATTCAGATACTTACAGATGCATATGGGAAATATGGTTTAAATAATTGTATTGGTTTTGAAAAGTTCAATATACTAATTAGATTTGTAATACAGGAGAACTTCATTATTTTTGATAACAAACTTTACAAGCAAATAAAGGGCTTGCCTCAGGGTGGCCCTGCAAGTAATAGTCTTGCTAACTTATATTTACACCATTATGAATCAGGTTGACGAAATGATCCATCATGCCTTTTGTTGAGATATATACATGATTTATAATTGTTATTGGTCGAGAAAGGGAATTTAAACCTAACATTGATTTTTATCCGGATTATTTAAAATTGATACAGACAAATTTTAACTCAAACAAAGTTGAATTCTTAGATTTAGATTTACATATCATTGACAACAAACTATATAGCAATATTTATGATAAAAGGGATGCATTTAACTTTAATGTTATAAAGATCCCAAACTTCAATAGTTGCATACACATATCAATATTTAGAAACATAATTTTAAATTTCTTGATGAGAAATAATATTTTAACTACACATAATATTGATAAGTTCAAGAACATTCAGAAATTTTTATTTAATTGCATACAGAGTGATTATCCCATCAACTTCTTGAAATTATACATATATCAAAAACATTTCTTAAAAATCTTTTTAAACTCATAAAAATTGGCAACTTGTGACAGATTCCACAATAAGTTTTGCGAAATGCACAGATCCACCACACAACATTACGTCCACAAAGTCAGCTTGTTAGTGGTCCAGCTGTGAAGAATATGTTCATTCCACACACATGTTACATTTTGATACACACACATACCAACGTTTACACGACTATACTTTAAAATTATTAGTGACCAACCAAAATTTCTATGACCAATCAAAAAACTTTTTGAATGCAATCTGGCTTTCATCTAATATTACATATTTAAACTCGAAAGTAAGAATATTGATGTTTTGGGTTATAGCGTGGCATTAGTGGGAGTGATGAATAATGTAGGAGTTGTGATTGATGTAGGAGAAATGAAAAATTGTTGAGAAATTGGAATACCGTTCATCGATTTCATTTATTAATAGGATGATTTGGGGTGAGTTTTTTTATTTATTTTTTTTATTTATGTAATCTGTTTTGATATTGAAAAGAATTTAATTTTTGAATGTACTACACTCTTGTTTTGAATTTTCAAACTTTTAAGGTTTTTTCATTCTATACAACCATTTCAGGGATCGGTGCATATTCTTTGATTTTTTTGTGGTTGCTTTATTATGCACTAAGGTGTTTTGCATTTTAACATTTTTATGTTATATCCTTCAGAATGCAATGGCGAATAGTTTAATTTTTTTAAGTATTAAAAAGAGAAATATTTTTTAATTTTAAATTTTAAAAGAAAAGTTTTTTTAAGATTTAAATTTTTAAATTTTAAATTTTTATGAATTTGGATATTTCCAGATTAGTTTACCAAGTTGCGATAGGGGGAAGGTTGGAGCCATCAAACTAGTTTAACCCCACTTATCGTCCTAAGTCCGAGGTTGCACTTGGATATTTTATAATTTTTATCTTATACAATTTTAATTTCGCTTGAAAACGTTGATATTCATTATTTTTGTTCGCCATTGAAATTTTGAAATATGATGTTGTACTCTAGGTTTAATATGATTTGAATATTTGCTTGGTTATATTAGTGTGAGGTATTTTGGATATATTTAAATATATATATATATATGTGTGTGTCTTGATCATAACAATGAGTAACATATAGTCCGTATCCACTATAATAACTTGTCAAGGAAGTTTGCCTATCGCACATATCACATTTACAACGGAACGGAGCCGATTCCCATGCCATTGATAAGCCAATTGAACTGGAAATAAAAGTCCGTGCGTCATTTACAACTAAAATATATTCTGATGATTCTTATGAGTATTGCTTGCGTATGGCTATAAGAGATTGGAGATGTTAAGCGTCACTTTTTAGCAAAAAAAAAAATAGTTTTGAAATCGGTTTAAAATAATACATTTGCTGTTAGTTTTTTTCTCTTAATTGAGCTATTCTTTAACTTTTAATTGTTTCTGATGTATTAACCGTTAAATATCCCACGGACAGTACAGGTTTTTTTCAGTTTCAAACTGGTTTTAGAGATAGAAGTGGAGGTTAGATAGGCTATTAGTGGGAAAATTTGAGAAAATATTTTGTATATGTAATATTTTCCGGTTACAGAGGTGTTCATTTTTGCTTAATGTAAAGAGACGTGTCAGTCATGCAAATTGTTTTATAATCTAACTCATACAGTGCCCATCTAGAATATTTACGTTCAAATTATTTTCTCCGAAAATGATTATAAATGTTGTTTGAACTGATTTAAGCTTCCTACACAATTCTATGTTATGAAAAAATATGTATGCCAAAAGTAAGCCTTAACCTTAGAATGCAACCCATTCGTTTGGAATACTACGTCTATAACTAATAACCTTGCACTCTCTCCCCCAATACGTTAATGAAACGTTTGACTCAGTACCTACATATGACGGCTACTAGAGATTAGGATATTTTTTCCCCAAAATATTTCTGCGTGTAGTATTTTTAGAACATTGTTAGTAGTATTTTTAGAACAATGTTTTTTTGAACAATGTTTTTAGAACAAGGTTTTTTAGAACGAATTGGTAGCAGTAAAACGTTTGGAATTTAGAATAGGTCTTAATTTTTTTTCCTGCGTTCTGAAGACGATGTCAGAACGTTTTCAAGGAGTAAAATTTTGGTGTAAACCTGAGACAATCCATGAATTATTAGAAGAGTTAATTGATGTTGGAAATTTTATTTCTCAGGATGAACCAGAAAACGAAAAATCTTACCTTCTTATTTTCTCGCAAAGTTACCAAGAAATATACGAGGACCTAATCGAAACATTAAAATTGATAATATGTTTACTTCGATACCTTTAGATGACAAACTTATGATGATTCCAATGAATTTCACAAGTGTTGGAACCATTCGGAAAAAAAAAAAACTAAAAATTCCAGCAGAACCCTTAGAAATACGATCTCAACGTGTAGGAACATCTATGTAATGTTTTGACCAAGCTAAAACTCTTTTCTTGTATAAAAAATATCCTGTTCCATGAAAAACTGAATATAAATGAAGAAAGAGGGGAATCGGAAATAATGGAATTTTACAATGCAAGAAAAGGAGCCTTAGACGTATTACATCAGAGGTGTAACAACATGTCATGCGTTAGAAAAACACGCCAATGGCTTCTTTGCGTATGTTATGACATGATAAATATTAGTTTAGTGTATGCACATGTTATATATGTGCATACTATGGCTCATAAATCTGAAAAAAACATTATCTAGAAGAAAGTTTGCGAAAACGCTAAGTGAAGATCTTCTTAAACCATGGATGAAGAAATGTCTAAATTCATCAAAATCGCCCCGATCAACAAGGACAATTATCAAGGAACTTTTGAAATTGGAGCAGAACACTGAACTACCTAAACATTCAGAAACTAAAAAAATAATAATATTTGTTATTTTTGCTCATGTAAGTTGCGCAGAATGATACGCAAATTTTGTTTATTATGTTCAAGAGCAATTTGCGTAGAAGATCATGCCGATATGTGTAAATAATGCTTCGAAAATAAATAAATTTTACTTTCTTGCTTACTTAAAGATTGGAGTCCATGAAATCATCTGCAGGTAGTATACATTTTAGGTTATTAACCTTTAAAGTTTGTTTTAAGATGTAAAAACTCGTGTAATCTGGTAGACGAATGGGTACCCCATTCCCGTAAGTTTTTCAAAGGGATAATATTTAAGTTTAAATCAACAGTTCCACAAATCTTTCAAACTATTCCTTGCTTATTTTGTTTGAAGCTGTACCTACTCAAAAAACTTTGACAAAATTACAACTTGCTTCGGTAGCATTTGTTCCGTTTTAGAATTCATGCAAAACATATTTTTGTAAACTTTATACGTAGCAATGTTTATATGATTCCATCGGAATTAATGATGAAATGCTGTATAGAATCAATGCTAAATTGAGACAGCCATATGTCTGAAACGTTCGCACGATTAATGTAATCGAAACTTGGAATGATATTATCGGACTTAACGTTCATAAATCTTTCATAGATAGATCACTATAAAACCATTTAAAGTAAAACATAAATTATTTAAAAAGCCAATTAATAACGCAGAACATAGTAATATAGCCATATAATTAAATTAGCAATTTATGTTATTGGGTTAAAATTGGCACATTAAATGATTTTAAGGCTCTAAGATTTCTATTACTTTATGTACTAAAACATAAATAATGTATATTAAATTACGAATGTGTTTGTGTGTGTATGTTTATGTGTGTTTCAATTCCTATGCTTGAATGTGTGTATGCTTTCGTGTGTGTGCGTGCGCGTGTGTTTGAAGAAGAATTACAATGGTTTTAGCCTACCATGACAAAAATGGCTATACACTGAACAACTCTTACCTTCATCATTTGATTAATAATTAAACAATTTCACTTGAATATCATACTTTGTTCTAAAATTATGGATATTTGTTATATAATGTAGAGATATGAAGAAAATAAGTATTACTAGAACTATTTCACAATTGTATTTCGATAATCTCTTTGGAATAGTGAATATTTGTAGCCAGTGTACTTAACCAAGTCCTTGAATTCCTGAACAAAACTAATCTGTCCTCCATGCTGAGAAAGGGAATTGAATAACCATGCTCATTTTCTCATTCCCGACTATTGTCAAATTTTATCTAACGGTTGCTACGGTCTCTGCTATCTGACTTTGTTAGATAATTAGCATGTCATCCTCACAAGAGAGGGAAATCGAATGTCGCTATTGAATCCAGCATGTCTGGAAGCTAATGCAGATGGGATTCCACACTGCGAAAATATAATCCACATTTCGTGGGCTTCTCTGCATACATAATAAGTCGAGAGGTTAGCAACTCGGTGGAGTTTGATAAATGATAGATTTTAATAGGAAAACTAGAATCCCCAAAAGTATAACTTCTAAATAATTAGGTTCAGAGAAATATATGTTTCTTTCATAAATACATTTTAATGAAAAAAGTATAATTGTAAAGAAGAAATTAGGTAATAAATATTACTAATAATTAACACTAAAAATAAATACGTTTATGTAACTATCAGAAAAAAAATATTTCAAAACTTTGGATACAGTTTCCTGATGTATTTCAGAGCTATATACGAGTGTGTTATTCAAGAATATATTACACCATTCTTATACATCCGCAAGCTTGTATTTCTACAAAAAGTTGAAAGATTTTATGGTTCTAGGAGAATCTGATTTTAACTCTATCTGAAGAGTCATTTTTACGATATATATTACATGTAAACGTGTTTTGAAACGTTTATGCAAAACGCAGAAATGTTTTCGGAATAAGTCATTTTTTGTTGAGGAAATCTCTAGTAGTATCAGTAGATTTTCTTCTAAAAAGAGACACATATATCTCATACAAAAAATCTACAACAGCCGCAAAAGAAATATCTCACAAATATTGCAATCTGTAATTGAATCTCTGTTGCACAGTTTATCACAAGGCGATATAAATACACCGCCTCTCAATTGTTGGACTATAATGTGGCTTTCCAACATCATTCTTATGTAGACCAAGAAGAATTTTGTAGAAATTTCTAGAATTTTATCGAGAAATAATCATTTGAGCCATTCTCCATTTGTTCAGTTACATCTAATTTTGGGCCCATATTTTGAGACTTGGTGATTTTTCAGGACCACATTTGCAGTTAATTCTGTCAAGCAAGGTATCCAAAAAAATTAACAAAATAATATTTTTGATTATCCTTAAAAAAGGTAATTGCCCGTATATAAAAGGTAAAAATATCTTTTTCCCAAGATAAGTAAACGAAGATCTAATTTTGCGCAACAGTATTAATGCGTGAATGAAAAATCTGTACAAAACTTAATACACTAAGAATTTATCATGCTAATATCAAATGTTTTTGTCCCTTTAACCATATTGAAATTTATTGCTGATAGCTTCCAGTTTTGAATTATGAAATGTATTTTTCATAGCTGATTTACATTTACAAAGGTCTATATGCGCTACATCTATATGAATTTGGAAGTTGAGATAAAAATTTAAAACGAATACAAACGTGTATCTAAGCCAATATAATAAATGAGATTTCTTTAAACTAATCTGTGTGTGTGTGAGAGAGAAATATTAGAACCTCCATCTAGTCAGCGTAATTGAAATGTTTATGCAGCTTATGAGACATTTTAATTTAATGAACCATTTTATGAATAGAAAAGAAATCAATTCGTAAAGTTTCTTAGTACCAATCAAATAATAATCAATAAACCAAATAAAAACGTTCGAATCAAGAAATAAAAAAATATCTGTAAAATGGACAAAATTAAAAAATATACAACAAAAAAGAAAAAGAATGAATAAAGAAATCTTAAAAGAAACCAAACTTTGAAACTTTAATCCAACATCAGACATAGCAGTAAGTGTAAAATAATTAGCTTACTAATTAAACCTCTATTTAATGATTTCTTCGGAAGAAAATATACTCAAATTGAGGAAAAACCCAAATCTTTAACATTTTAAACATTCATTACAAGTACAATTAAATTACTCTAATAAGAAGCCTAGGAAAATTAAACGAATTCACAAACATAATTTTTAAAGTCTTAGATTTACTTTTTTTATGCTTTAAGCTATACTTTCTCCAATCTTTTTCTTTTTCTTTCAAAACTTTGGAAAACATTTTTTTCCCCTTTAACACATGACAATTAGTTAATTAGAAAGTGTGCGGTCAAACTTACCACCGCTTTCTTGTACATGCAAGGGATTTTTTTCTCTACATTATTAAAAAAAGCTCTTTCATTAATTAAAAATCATTTCCTACTTATTTTAAAAATAGCTTTTGCATAACAAGAAAGGTAATTATTTAATTCAAAAAGAAATTATGTGATATGCATATGAAAGATGCCTCCATATAGTAATTTAAATAATGCGTGTAAGGCAAACAAATTATCTATGTGAACTGAATAACAGAAATATAAATACTATTTCATACATTTATGGTACAAGATTCAGGAATAAAAATAGTAAAGCCCCTTAAGAAATAAAGTAATATTGCTAACGTATTAGACCATGGTTCAAAATTGTGAAGTTCACCGCCAGTACCTCTCGTGAATTCTTATAGTAGGACGTTAAGATAATTATATCTGTCGCTACTTCGTTAACGTGCATCACTCACTATAAACGAAGGAATTTACCCATTTTTTACCAATCTACAAGATTAAGGATAGTATATGTAACTAATGACACATGGTAGACAATACTTAATTTTCTAGACATGTGTCAACCAGATGAATTCTATATGAATGATATGTGCTATATACATAAAGATAAAATCTGGGTAAAATACTTTCCATAAAAGGCAATTTCAGAATATAAGTTGTTTTATAAGTCGTTTGTTATAAGTCATATAAGTGTAAATTAAAAATGGGAAAAAAATGTTACATTAAGTTTTAATATTTTCTGTACAACAGGAAAATAAAACATTCTAAATTTCGACTTTCTCATTAAATTTTTAAAAAAAATGTTCTCCACTCCTATCTGTAATACATGTCTCGGGTGAACACAACTAACTCCTAACAGCACTGATGCCCCCCTTACGTAACTTGAAACAGGAATTATTGAATTATTATTAGACTTAATTTGATTAATTTAAATGCTAGAAATTGCCCTGTAATAGCGGTTTTCATAACGACTGAATCTTATTGTATTTGAGTTTCTTGCATGGGTATAATTTTCTGCCATGTACTTGATATGGAAGACTTCTTAGTGTAAACCAACGTTTCTCAAACTGTGGAGGGCCCCTTCCAAAGAAGGCGTGATATCCCTATGCTGGGGTGTTCGAGCATATTGAAAAGTCGAAAATAAATGATTAAAAAAAAGCATTAGTTTATTGAAAGAAAGCAACATAAAAAATATTTTGACATAAAAAAAATAATTACACATTTACACTGATAAAATATACTTATAAATGTATCAGTACTGCACAATGCGTTTTCTATAATTTATAAATACATTAAAACAAGTACAATATTTGCTGGTGCCTTCCATGGGCTTGACATTTACAAAATTCTTTCATCTTGGTAATTTGAAAGGTTCAAAACTAAAGTGGTATAGGAGCTTTAACACCAAAGTAAATTTTTATTGTACACAATACATTGGTATTGTAGAAGGGGGTGAGGTGGGTGAGGTGTAAGCGATTTTCTTTTAACATTCTGCAAACGGTCTGTTGACTCACACTTTCGTGATGAGCAACAGTTGTTGCACTTGACTCGGGGCTCTCAGCCATAACTTCCAATATGCTTTCTTCCAGGCTTAGACTTCATCGACCAGCATCATGTCTGGTGACATGGAATGAACGTGTTTCACGAAGTTGACAATGTAACCACTGATCTGGCATTCTTCGATCAAGAAACTGCGTGTGATATGTTCATAGTGCATCTCTACTGTTAATTAGCATAGATGTATTAAACACCTACATTTTCAACATACTTAATGTCCACTATTGTAGATTTCATTACAACTGCGAATTGCACTTTTCCCTACTGAGATGCATCACGTTGAACGGTGGCTAGACATCTACTGGCAACGCAACCAACATACAACTCCATTTCCCTTTACATTTACTTAACCTGTCAGCTGTCACCACTTCACTTGCGCCCATAGATTCCTATACAATATATGATTGTTACTATGCCCTGTATCTACCCTTACAGTTTTCGCCATGAACTCGGGACTATTCTTATACAGTATAGTGCAAATTAGTTGGGGCAAACACATTTTTTTAACAAAATTGTTCTTTTATCGGGGATTTTCTGCCTCAAACTGGTTTCAGTTGCATTTTCTTACAAAGTGCGACTGCCCTTGACCAGTCTAAGACAATCTCACCACGTGATTTTGATAAGTCGGAAAATTTTTCCTTATGTGTGCGCTTCAGTTAGTGGGCAAGGGTTTCGACAAGGATTTGTCAAGCGAAGTGTTGGAGGGAAAAATCTTATTCAAACAGTTAAGCACACTCAGAAATAGATGCTTGAACTTCTATAGGACCTCGCTGTTTAGTACCAGTCGAAGGGATGATGAACTCTAAAAAATACATTTCTATAATAGAAGGAAAATTATGCCTAAGATGCTAACGTTCACTGGTGGTATAGTTACTTTTCAACAAAGTGTTGCTCCATGTCATACTTAAAAGCTAACACAACGATTTTTTTTTTCAAAAATAGAAAATAATGGTTTTAGATTAGCATAGTTATTTTCCTAAAATAAATTCCATGGAAAACTTCTGGAGAATTGTAAAGAGACGTGTGAGTACAATGGATACTCATTAAATAAAACAGTGATTGAGAAAACTATAAAAGTTTAGTTTCGTGATGACGAGGTTAAACATTTACGTTCTAAATTAGTGGAATCCATACCAAATCGTGTATAGGATCTAATTCAAGTTAGATAAGGACAAATTTTGTATTAGATTGCTATAATAAACATGTAAGTTAAGGTATACTAATTAAAGCATATATATATATATATCTATAACTGGTGTCCAAAAGTTAAGCATAATTGGTAATTATGTGAATAAAGAAGGAACTGTAAATCAGAATGGCAGGAAACGTGATATGCGAGTGTAAAATGGTTATAAAATAAGGAAGCAAATCAAAAGAATAATAATAATTAATTTAATTAACCAAAGAATCAGTTTGAAAGAAAACTGAGCATAGCAAGGATTCAAACTTTAAGAAAAAATGAAAGAAAACATTAAATAAAATACTGATGCTGCAGTTTAATAAGACGGATTGTCACCTTTGACAGCCAGGCAGGCTGCACAGCGATTTACCGTACTTGCTATGAGATGATGAATGCGTTGTGGGCTCAAACGGTTTCAAGCTTCTTGGAGAGCTCTCTTCAGTTCTGTAACGGAGCTTGGTGGGTGCGAAAGGGCTGCAATGTGTCTCCCTAACATATCCCATACATGCTCAATAGGATTTAAATCAGGGAAGTTCGCAGGTCACGACATGCACTGGATGTTTTCTGTTTCAATGAAGCCATAAATCAGCGCCGCTCGGTGACATGGTGCATTATCATCCATGAATATGAAGTCAGGACCGACCGCACCTCGAAACAAGCGAAACTAAGGCTCAAGAACTTCGTCTCTGTACCTTTGAGCAGTCACAGACCCCGTTTAAAGAAAAGGAGATCTGTGCGGCCGTCCATCATGATGCCAGTTAATACCATTACTCCCCTTGATAGAAAATGATGTCTTTCCGTTATGTTTCTTGGTTCGAAACGTGTTCCACGTTCTCTACATATCGTTACCCGCCGAGAATCACTACTCAAACTAAACCGGGATTCGTCACTGAACATCACATTGGTCCACTCTCCCACACTACAACGTTGATATTTCAAACGCCAGCTCAAACGAGCGTGTTTATGCGCAGTAGTGAGGGGAATGCAAACTGCTGGTCTTCTGGCATACAGGCCAGCATGATTGAGTCTCCTGTAAACAGTTTGTCTCGAAATTCGTATTCCTGTGGCGACTGTGAGCGCCAGACCCAGTGCTCTTGCAGTACTTCTACTCTGACGTCGCGCATTTATTACCAGATATCGGTCTTGGTAACAGGTTGTGACTCTTGGTCGACCTGATACTGATTGTCGGGTAACATTTCCCGTTCTTAGTAGCATCTGCCACAGTCTCAAGACTGCACACAGACTGGTCCACATTCAGAATTCGAGACACTTCGGTTTGTGATCGTGAGGATTCCAGCATTCCAACGATTCTTCCTTTCGTAATTATGTCGAATTGGCGTCTTTGTGCCATCATTCACCTTGTTTGATGGTTTAAAACGTTCCTTCGCACAGCAGTTGCACGAAACTTGTCTAAACTGCCTATGCTGCTTGAATCGGTTTTTCTGTGTTCCGACATGCGCTGGTGTTTCACGCAGGATGTAGTCGACTGAAAAGTTTTGCATAAACCCAATGTTTCTTCTTCACTCAATTAATATTCGCAAGAAATTTTAAATAATTTTACGAATATTTACTACATGTTTTTCGCATTTTACGATTTATGCTTAACTTTTGGACACCAGTGTATATTCAAGGATGACTACGAGTCAGTTGCCATGTAGCGTTTATTCCACTGACTCCAAGCCATTTCCGTTTGCGACGTTCATGTTGTCAAGCCATATCTCTTTGGAGAATGGAGTGAAGATTTATTGTGTTTTCTGATGAGAGAAGGTTCTTCCATGATGTCAGTGATGGTTGTGTGTTGGTCAGAAAAAGCACAGGGTAATGCTTGCAACCAACTCTCTGCGACCAAGACACATAAGACCGGCGTTTGGAGTCAGGATATAGGGAACATATTCTTTCGACATCAGGAGCTCGCTTGGGTTATCCTAAAACGAACTGACTGCTAATTTGTACGTCAGTTTAGTAATTCAACTTATATTACTGCCATTGATGAACTGCATTAAATTGAGAGTTTTCCAGAAGAATAACGCTTGCCCTCACTCCGTGGTTGTAACGCAATATGCTCGAAATTCGACACCTTTCCTTGGTGTGTAAGTTCACCAAATCTGTGTCTAATTTAGTACATATGGTATATCACTGGATGCCAATACCAGCATCATCTACAGCCGGCACTGTCCGTCCCAGTATTGACACAACAAGCATGGAACTCCATACCACAAAGTGACATTTAGCATCTGTATGTGTGTGTGTGATTCAAACCTTGCCCGCTTGCATTCAAAATACTGGAAGAAACACCGGATATTAATGTAACAACATTTCACATTTGAAACGTATTTTTTTAGATTAAAATAACCTGTGATCTTTTGAAAATGTAATCAATTAAACAAGTTAACTAGACAATTGCATTGACAAAATTTCATTACACTACAATACATTTTTCTTGGTATTTTTATTTTTTTCCCGTTAGTGTAGATAGATTCATTAGTTATAAGGAATTGGTCCACTTCATTTTGCATCAAGTACATCCCTTTAACTTCTTAAGGAAATAAATGCCTCAATCATGGTGTAAATTTTGATTTAAAAATCACTACACTGCTCAGGAGTTGCAAAGACAGATAGTTAAGAATTTTAATGTGAAAATTAAAAAAAAAAAAATTTGCCAACAGTGTTCACTTTTAACTCTTATTACTGATCGTTAAATGCATTTACAAATATCTACATTTTGACAATCTACAAAGTTATAACCTACAAAGTTTTATTAGTATGCATCTGGTTTGACATGCTAGAATACGAGAAGTGTTCATATATAATTTTGATTTTTCCTTTATGACAGTGGCTTTACTATCCTTTCAAGATTAAATTTTCCCCTTAGAAAAGGTTGTGAGTAAATATGTTAAAGTTATTTCTTTAAAATCTAATGGTATGCTACAAAATTGAAATTAGTTATTTCCTCATTCATTTATTCTGGAGTTTTACATCAATTCACTCATTTACAACGTACTTTGTACAATGTCTACATTATGGTTAGATTTTTAGATAAACAAAAAAGGAGGAGGTTGGCACCCTTAAACTAGTTTATCCCAGCTCATTTGGTAATATGTCCTGGATGGCTTTCTAACTTGCTGGGCTTCTTCTTCTATTTATGTTTGTATTTTCATCTTTTTTATATACTTGATATATGTTGTGTGTTTTGTGATTATAGCGTTATGTTTCTATTTTTTATTCTTACATGCTTTTTAAAATCCTTCAGTTTTTCATTCGTGATATGTATCTATTTATCCATCTATATATATATGAGCATCGGTGATATTTCTTACCAGTTTTTTACAAACATGCATAAAAATATGGCCATCCAATGTTAATGTGATTGAAAAATGTAGGTAAATTACTTCTCACAACACAATGTAACTTACAAATACTGTTCTTCTAGGCTTTAGTTTTTCTGAAAGAATGTAATTATAAAAAAATTTTAGGATACTAAAATAATAAGAAGAACTTTGAAATTAAAACACTTCAAATCTGCTACATTATAAATAGTTTTTTTTTAAAATAAGAATAATAGTTTATTTTATAGATTGAACCAAAGATCGATTAATAAAATCATCATG
This sequence comes from Trichonephila clavata, assembly GCA_019973975.1. Lineage (NCBI taxonomy): Eukaryota > Metazoa > Arthropoda > Arachnida > Araneae > Nephilidae > Trichonephila > Trichonephila clavata. The sequence goes on along the minus strand of BMAO01023824.1, from coordinate 4,525 downwards.
TTTTGCCTGGTTCATCTGATTATTTTTACTATTATAATGAGTATATTATATACAGTTGTATTTATTCTGTAATAAACTGAGAGATACTAATTATATCGTCTAGTGCATCTAATTTTTATTTGATTTCATCGGCAAAATCAGCCTGACTTCCAGTTGTACCCTGGAGAGCAAGTTTCCTCTACGCAACTTAATTGAATTCATCGACTCAAGAAAAGTTCAGTCATGAGTTCCAACAATCAACTTACTTATCACAGAATACTAATCTCACCAAATTGCTTCACTCAAGATTTTCCGCAGAGTATTATCTACATGTATGAATCTAATACTGATAAATTTCTGCTAAATATTAATTTCATTCAATAATACTTTTTAATTAATTTAATGCGCAATCTCAAATTCAGAAAAGTATTTTTTTGTCTGTTTGAAGTGATGTAATGTTATCGGTACTGAAATAAAATATGAACATAATATTGCAGTAAAATTAAAATTATTTTGTTGACTAATTAGGTTTTAATTTATTATAATAATAATTTATATTCTCTTTTAAAATATTAAATTTAAATTATTTATTTGCTTAATTTTCTTTAATCAATTATTATTATAAAGTTTATTAAATTTTATTCATAAGTAATAAATTTATGATTCAATCTCTGATTTATCTATTCAATTTTATTTATTTTGCTTTCAAATTAATTTATTCTGTACTATGTAACATAAATCTTTTTAACTGCATTTACAAGCTATAAATAGTTTATATGATTCTCATAAACTTTGAAAAATTATTTGTGAAAACCAATAAATCTATTCAGTTAAAATCTAGCTCATTTTAATAATAAGACTTCTTTTAAATAGTTCAAAATCAATAAAGGTATTTAGATTTAAAACATTTCTTAACTTAATTTTATTACTTTTAAATTCATGTCTGCTATCATTTCATGAATTTCTTTTTTCTATGTTATTTTAATTGTATCTCGTTTTAGTTAATCGAAAATCAATTTTAACGTTTCGAATTTTATTTGCTTATCTTTTAAGTAAAAATCAGTATTTATACAGGTTGTATTTTTTTCCAAATTTTCATATTCTGTGTTTGGAGTCCCGCGATTTTTTATTGTACATGTATTCGATATGATTAAGTATTTGAAGCTGAACTTAGTCTTTCTTGTCAAATTTATTTGACATTTCTTTCTATTGTACATGTGAGTTTAGCTTATTAATAGTAATAATAAACCTGAAAAATCTCCCAATAGTGTATTTGGCTGTAGATATCTAAGTAAAAAGGTTAAGAAAAAACACAATTCATTCGATGCTATGAATGATATTGTTGGAAGTCAGTGAAAATGTAGAAAATTAAATGTCATTCATAGTTATTATAAAAATCTATAATATTGACTAAGAGGAATTTAGTATCCATTGTATCATAGATAAGAAAATGGTAAATATATATATATATATATATATATGTAATAATCCCACTAATATAATCCTTTTAAATATATTTTAATTGCCAAGGGTCCATCCCTTCAGGACCAATGTTTTAGTAATAAGTTAACCCGCCGCCTAACGAGAGTATTTTAAACTGCACCTATCCACCCACTCAGATCATGTGATTTGAGCGGCCTATAAATACCGAGACTCCTGGAGACCGTTATCTTTCGCATCTGTATTTTGTCTGCGTAAAAATGTAGCCGGCTGCAGTGTGTTTTGTTTGTGTGAGTGAATTGTGTCGTCTTTGTAATGTTTTATGTGCTTAAGATGTGGATTAAACAGATTTGAATAACCCCATGACTGCCTCTTGGATAATATTTATTATGCCTCACCAATCATATTATAAAGAAATCATGTCAACGGCCAACGTTTATTTCATATATATAACCTATTCATATTTCAAATAAAGTAGGTTCATTTTAAATAATTTTCATTGGATTTATTCACATAAATCACATACACCAGCAATTATAAATTCTTGTGATAATAAACAATGACGAAGAAATCAACATTAATATGCATTACAGTATAAAATTTAAGCTACCATCACTAATAAATTGACGTCATTCTTGAGAAACCTTGCACTGAAATTAATATTAATCACATCTACTCTAAGATTCTCGAACGACTCATCCATTGAAATATCTCTGCATCAAATTTTAATACATTAGTCTAAGAATGATCTAAATCATGGAAATACGGATCATTTTGAATTCCAAAGATTTAAACACATTTCTTTTATCTAAGCTTTCAAAGCGAGCCTATTTCAAACATGGGGGATATCTGAAAATAATGTGTTATATATAAAAGGAAATAAAAATATTTTAAATTATCTAATAAATATTGCGGTTAATTTTCACATATTTATAAAATATACTATATATGTGATTGTTTGTATTTGACTCTTTTATGCTTTTCGATGATTGTTTTTTTTTCTAAAACTTAAGGTGAAGTTTTTAAGTAGTAGAACATTTTCAATCGTTGTAAAAGTAACTCAGTAATTCTTTAAACTGTTAATAAAAAAATCAAACACTCCTTACTATTATAACTAAATTATCATTATTTTTGATTTTGATAATATAAATCGTTTTATTCATATATAAATAATTATATAGCAATTTTCTACTGATTAATAAACAATATAAAATTATATATATTTTATAGAAACTTAAACTATAATTCTTTAATAAGTCTACTAAATCTTACATATAACACTTAAACTATAGAGCTTATATGAGTCTACTGATATACAAGTCATTAATTTTTAAGAATTATATATTTTAAAATTAATGTTTTCTTATAAAACAGCAAGATTTCAAGCATTTAGAAGGTTTTACTCGTAAGTAATAGTTTTGAACATATTTAACTGAAGGTTGTTTTTGAAAGACTTACAAAAATAATAAAATATGTGATTGTTTAATTATAATCCACCATTACTCATTCCAATATTGTACCGATAAAAGAACCCTTTAAAAGAAATAAAATTTTAGTTTTTATATGGAGAAAAAATAATTAAATTGTTGTATAAAATCTTATAGTGAGCGCATTATTAATGATTGACTTTGTTAACAGTAAAATGTTATAGCACATATGTATAGCATTTCTGCAAGTTTTTATTTTTATTCACTAGACGTGTGTTCTATGCACATTTAAAAAAATAATAATTTGTGTTTTAGAACAACAAAATATGTCATATACAATATATAACTCCCATTGTATACGAACTGATTTTCAAGTTAATATATTTTGAGCTGCATAATCAAAAATGTATTATAATCCATCTAAGGATTCTTCTCTACCATTTTTTTTTTTTACTTTCGATCAAATTATTCATTCGGTGCTATCTTTAGCACATTAGCGATAGAATTTGCAGGGAAAATGGATTTAGTGCTTCTTTTTTAAACTTTCAGTATACTGTGAAATTCATTTTTCTGCAAATCTTATTATTTCGAGTGACGATGCAATAGATAATAGTGATTTCCGAGTTTCATATTTAAGTGATTGAGCTGTATGAAGGAAAGAGGTGAAATTTCCATTAATGCACCATTATTATTATTCTCTCACAACAAAACTAATATTATTTTTAAAAAAACGTTTTTAAGTATTTCCATTGTAGGCGAGGACTTGTGTTTGGTATTTAGGACGCCCACTAAAATAATTTAAATGCTTAATTAATATATAATCACCATATTCTGAAGCTAAAAAACGTTTCCAATCGTATTATTTTTTATGAATGTTTATATTTGCGAACATTTATCTTAAGTTTACTACGGACAATTTAACTAACACTATTGCAAATTAAAATTCAATAATTCATTCCAAAATTACCAAATTTGCTTAAAGGAATTAAAATCATTTATGGTACATATTTCTTTAAAATAACGACCACAAATATTTACATTTGATGAGTTTCATTAATTGAAAAAAAATCATTAATGTTTTCTTTACTATAGTTTATATTTAATAAGAATTATTAAATACTCCAGAAATATTACTAATATTTAATTCACATATAAAAATGTATGTAGAAAGTTAAGAAATCTTAGGAAATAAATGCAAGAAGAAAAATTTATTTTTTAGTTGATATAGCGTGTTTGTTTATAATATGTCTAAAGAAGAAAAAAATGTTTTCTTTCACAAAATTCAAAATTCACGTACTCGAAAATATTTGTCGTAACTACAGTAAAATTACTTTGTCATTAGTAAATGAATAAAGTAATTTTGCATTTATATGCAAAATATTTAAAAGTAATGCACATTTTTTTAAATTACCGATAGATCTATTTATTAAAAGAGAAATGCTTAGAAGTTAAAATATTTATCTGATACTCTTAAAGATTTTTATTTTTATTTTTCACACACACAATTTTTTTTTCAATACTATGCCATATGATTTTCCGTATTACATATTAGCATTCCAAAACATATTAAATTAGCATTATTTTTAAATTTCTGAAGTATTAACATGAACATTTACAAGGTAAGAAAATAACGTTAAAATAAATGAAAGGAAGCCCTCAGTAATTTAAGTCATGATTAA
>BMAO01023823.1:0-17889 GCA_019973975.1 Trichonephila clavata | reverse complement strand
TAAAATTTTACTCACCTTTTTTTATTTTATAATTTTTGAACACAAAACCCTTTAAATGTTTGCTTTTAATAAGTACATTCTGCGTACTAGGAAGAATATTTCACATATATCTTAAAATATGTTTTCTTCCACTTACCAAAAAATTTCATGTTCATACCTCTTTTTCATACGATTGATAGGATTTCATTGTGTGTGTGCATATTTATATGCACACACAATATGAAGAATAGTTTAACACTAAGTCTTATATTCCAATGGGGATAGAGATAATATCGACTTTGGATTATCTATCCATTTTCCTTTTTCTTAGGCAACACATTGTACACTGCCTTGTAAATCCCTGTTCTTTATGCAATATTTTCAAGAAAATATATTCTTGCCTTCAGTGAAAAATTCTCACCTTCACCACTACCAAAATTCTGAATGGAGTAGTTCAGTACCCCCCCATGGACAAACTCTTCTCTCTCTCTGCATCTCTCCTAAAGACACACTATACTAATAACCTTATTATAGGAATAAAAATGTCTGTGCAAATAAAATATAGAAAGAAAAAATTTCGGTGCCTGTACAGCGCACGGGCAAACCGGTTGTGGCTAACTTTCAGTAACCCGTAAGGTGTACGGGCAAACTAGTTAAGGGGTTAAAGTTAGAATTTCTATAATACTCCATCTCAGTTTAACTTGGCAGCGTTGAGAAAGGTATACAATGTACCAATCTACTTGAAAAATAGCTCTACTTTTTTTGTTTTGAATTTAAATCCAAGAAAATAGATAGAAATTTGTAAAAAAAATTGCATATGTTGTAGAAATTAGATTATTTTTACGTTGTAGAAATGTAATTATTTTTTAGACAAAGTTAATTAATACAGTCAATAGCGCAACGTTATGAAATTCCAGTTTGGCTGAAAACCGATTTTCAACTCCAACTTTTGTCATTGTTGTAACAATAAAATTATTACAACAATGCAGATATATCCAAGTTGGCGCCCAAAACTAGTTTAACGTTTTTAATTAATATCTTTTTAATTAATTGCAATATCGGAATATAAATGGTCAAAACATGCATTGTCATCCAAACTAAACGTGTATATAAAATTTCAGCTCCATAGGAGGAAGATATCAGCTTCAAAATTGAGTTGGGGCAAGATTCCACCCGAACAAATTACATACATACATACATACATACATACATACATACATACATACATACATACATACATACATACATACATACATACATACATACATTGTAAGTTAAATAAAAGCTTTTAATAATTAATAATAAAAAGGAAAACGAGCATTGTTTATAAGCGTTATAAAACCATAGGCAAAAATCACTTCTTTCAACTATTTTGTTTTTCTAAAGTAATTGAAAGTTATTATTAAATTTAAAACTTTTAATTTCCCAAAATTCATATTGAATGTAAACATTATTAAATTAACCGTAATAATATTTCCGTAAAGCACAACTTTCGCAAAAATCCTTTTTGAGATGCTTTTATTCTGCATCAATCCAGTTCCGCTGTTAAACGAAAAAAAAACCCTTTTTTAATGCGGTATTGTCGGCACCAACACGAATTTTGCTATCTGATAGATGTTTATAAAGAGTAGACATTTATGGACAATCGGCCAACACACTAGGCACTAACGTTCTATTTTTCTTAAACTATGCTGTATTATCCGGACTTGATTTTTCAATAACTATTCAAAGTTCATCATATTTATTCAGTTTATTGTAAGTTTTATTTTGAGAAATTCGTAATAAATTTTGTTTGGTTTAAAGAACCATATACGGCTTGCGGCCGCCCCTTGGTTTGGCCGCCCGTGTGCGGTGCACGCGCTTCACACCTGCTAGGATCGGCCCTGTATCAGGACCTATTTTGATTTTTTATTAACTATTTAAAATTCGACCTATTTATTAGATTTGGATCGGGTTGCATTCGGGCTTCTGCGAATCCTTTTGGGAGAAAAAATGCTCTTCTTAACTGTGATATTTGTTTGAAAACCGCTTTTCATAGAGAGGGCTTGGTTTTATGAAAATGCAACTTCTATTTAAGTGCCAGTCTTTGAGTAGGAGAGGTAATAATTAAGAATTGATCTTAAGTGAAAAATGCTAGTGTGAGCGACTGGTAGCAGCAGCTCGTAAGATTAAGTCTAAAGGAAGGATCCACGGAACAGTGCAAGACGTCCACTATACGGCTGGATACGTTAAGGTCCAGTCCACTATACGATCGGATACCTTAAAGCAGGGGTGGTCAACCCGCGGCACGCGTGTCACTTTGTAGCGGGAGTCGTAACTGTGGCACGCAAAGACTTATTGAAAAATTACAAAAATATTATGAAAATATTACTGAACTAATTGAATTACAATAGAATACTATCATGAAGAGAATACGTAAAAAACAGAAATTTTCAGCGTGAGATTTTAAAAAAGGCGCTAAGCACAAGATTTCTTATTTCCTTCTGTATAGCGCCAAAAATGAGATCATGCTCCAAAACTTACAATTCCACAGCATTGTAACGTTCCGAGAAAAATGTTGAATAACGTGAGACTAAAAACAAATGAATTCTTTCTCTCTCTCTCTCTCTCGGACGATCGAATCTGCCCAAAAAGTCACCCTATCTAGGGGCGGTTAATTTTTAACATCTCGGATTTCCACTCGAATTACAGCTTCCCCTTGCAGTAATGAAGTTTAATGTTTATAACCATTAGCTGTCAGCGTAATGTCAGATAAAAAGGTTTTTCGGAAGGTGTTGGCTTCTTACGATTTCTGTAATGTCAAGAAGTAATTCTGCAATAGATTAGGAGAGCACGACGAATTAATTCTATCTACACAAAGTAGCTGGTTTATAAAGCAGAGGGAAGGAACACTTGCATCTACGACTATTCAGAATCCTGGATTCGGAGCCAAGAAAATTTTTAGTGCAACATCGGCAAATTGTTTCTAGCTGTCAGACTGAGTTGATTTTAAACTCTGTTTAGCATAAGACACGTTAAGCATTTTTCATTTCCTAAAATCGTTTTTAGATTTTAGCGTTAGCGTAGTTGTTTAATTTTTTTTTTTTTTTTTTTTTTTTTTTTTTTTGCAATATGTTTATGAGTAAACCTTCTACATCGAAAAGAAATTATGAAGAGGAGCACGCGATTTTAAAATTTGTCTGGGAAGAACAATACTTGTTTACACATCAAAATGCTTTCAAGCCTGTTTATTTGATATGTGAAATTTGTATAGCAGTTGCAAAAAAATTTAATTTGGACCATCATTTCAAGCAATTGCATAGTGATTTAAACAGCAAATATCCTGCTGGATCAAATTTGCGAACGGAATTAATCAATAAAAAAAAAAGAAATTTTTAGCCGGCCAACAATCTTTGTTCCAAAAGAGAAATGACGAAATGAAAAATATGGTGAATAGTTCGTATGAATTTTCTTTGTTGTTAGCCCGCAAGAAAAATACCATATTCTGACGGAAAGGAGATAATAAAGAGTAGTCTTTTAATTTTTGCCCAAAATGTTGGTATGGAACTTAAAAATGTAATTGAAGTTAACAAAGTAAAATGGACAAAATTAGACAGTGTTTGCACAGATGGAGCGCCTTGCATAGTTGGCAGAATAAAAGGTTTTGTTGCATTGCTTAAAAATTATTTGGGAAGAAAAATTTCCAAGTATCATTGTGTTATTCATCAAGATGCTCTTTGTGCCAAGGACTTTAAAACTTTTCTTTCGTTGTTGACCCCGTGGTGCGCTGTATCAACAAAATACGAGCTCGTGCTCTGAATCGACGAAGATTTCGTACTCTTTTCCCCGAAGAAAATATGGCGAGTTACTCCTTCATTGTAGTGTACGCTGGCTTTCCAAAGGAAGTTCACTTGCGATATTTTGGAGTTTGAGGGAATTTGTTTTAGAATATCTGGAAGGAAACGATGAACTGCCCAGTGAATGCTCGCTCTTTAGGGGTGAAAATTGGCTGTGGGATTTAGCTTTTCTTACCGATATAATGGAACATTTAAACAATTTAAATTGAAGATTACAGAGAAAAAATTGTATTTTTACTACCCTAGTTGGTTTTATATCTTCTTTTATGAACAAACTTTTGCTTTTTTTTTATCTGGATTTTGGAGAGAAAAAATTAACTCATTTCCCATTCCTGCAGGAATTATCTGCCAAAGTTAGTAATGTTCCGAGCTATGATAGATTTAAAAATTTAATATTAATTTTGCAGGATTCTTCCAGTGCCAGGTTTGAGGATTTTAAAGATGATACAAAAATACTGAACTTTTCTCTAATCCGTTTTCGATTTCTCTTCAAGACATTAACTGTTACAATTGTTCAGATTGTCAGGTACAATTTGGAATTATTGACTTACAGCATCATAGTACTTTGAAAAACAAATATAAGGAAATTATTTTAACCACAAATGATCCGAATTACATCGAATTTTGGAAATTTGTGCCAGCAGGTAATTTTCCAAATTTACATGATTTAGAGGTCAGATATTGTTGTAGATTTGGATCAACATATGTTTGTGAAGAAATGTTTTTTGTTATGAGCTTAATAAAATCAAAATATCACTCAAAATGAACTGATATGCACCTAAAACACCTAGTTTTGTTAGCATCTTCCAGAACTAATCCAAATATAGATGATTTAGTAAAAAAACTACAAATTCAAAAGCCATATTGAGGAAGTACTGACTGCTTAGTAGTCATTTAAAAGTAAATGTTTCAAGTTGCTTATTTTTATTTTGTACCTAAGCTAACTGATTGATCATGTAAAAATTTATCAACAGTAAAATATAAGTTTCTACTTTTGTTTTATTAGTTATACTATTTTTATTTTTACATTTTCACTACATAGAACTTGCACTTAAAAATATGTTTTGTGGGTAAATAACCCATAACAAGACCATAAGTAAAATTTTTTCACTTCTGTATATTTTTTAGTTTGGTGGAAAAGTTGGAAGTGGCACGCATAATTTTTTTTATCAGATTGTGGCACGCTTCCCAAAAAGGTTGGCCACCCCTGTTTTAAAGCATCCAATTTCGAACTTTTTCAAAAAGTATTTTTTCTCCATTTTGGGTAAATTTTGAATAAAATAATACTTGAAAAGTTTAAAATGTACTGAGAGATCTCCATCATAAACACCTACCACTATTTTACAGAAATATATGTAAAATAAGATAATATCCAAGTATTTTTAAATAAACTATTGTACAAATTATTTTCATGTGAATAGAATAAGTTGAAATTTTCACTATGTCCTGATCCCTGCATATTACTTTACATAAAAAAACAGTTTTATTTTAGATGTAATGTATTCGCTTAATGAATGTTTTCGGATACTTTTTTCTGGTTAACTCAAGAGACCGTTAAACAAAGTTCAATATGCTGCGCAATTTTGAGTCTCAGTCACAAGACACCTGAGTTAAAATCCTACTCTTCACATTCAAGAGATGTCAATTTAACTCAGTTTTAATACAATACATTACAAATGTATGAAACATGCTGTTGTAGCGTGTTATATAATGGGCTCACTTCACTTCAGTTTACTATATCATTCAGTAAATTATAAGTTTATCAATAATATTTAAGTTAAATAATTTACATTTTAATGTTCTGAGAAATATAAATTTAAGTAACTTACTTATTTGTAGACAAAATTTTAAATTAAGAATTTGCAAGCAATTTTAAATTTAAAATGTAACGTGGTTTAAAAAATGTTATATGATTATAAATATTAATTTCTAAGCCTTTTATATATATCTTGTTAGTATATAATTGAAAAAAAAATATTTTCACGTTATATAGTGAAATCAAATCAACATTATTTATTACTCAAAATAAAAAGTGTTATTTAATCCAAACTAAGTGTTTTGAATCTTATTTGTTGACTTATAAGCCTTTTTTTTCTGAGAGTTTTATTTGTATTTGTCAACGAATATTTGAAACTCAAATTCAAATATTAAGATTTAATACAAGAAACCCAAAAATGTCATCTAATTCTAAATTGGTGAAATTTTTTGGAGAAATGATCAAATTTGTGGATAAATTTAACATTGAGCAGGATGAAAGCTTCTTACTTGAGTCTCAGTGTAAGTCTTTTAAGAAAAATAAGGAAAATTCAATAAGCATCTATAAACCGTTTGATAACAGCACACCTATTCAGCGTATTTCTTACTATACAAATTTAGCATTAATTACTCCAAGTAAAAATTCAGTTGAAAGACCATACTTTGCCTTTTATAATTCAGGATATATAGACCGTTGTGAAGAATCACAGAGACAATGTTTTGAATCTTCGAAAGAAATTAAAATCTCCGATTGGCACACCAAAAAATTTAACGAAAATAAAACCGATACAATTTCAGGTAAGATATTACAAAGGATACCAAAATTTCTTATATAATATATATATATATATATATATATATAATTTCAATATAAAATCTCTTTAAAACATTATTAAGGTTTTTTATGACACAAATTTAAATGTAGTCGTATTTTGTATGTTTTGAAAGCATATGTTTTTAAAGAAATTGTGATCATTAATTATTTTATTTTGATCGTTATACATGATTTAAGGTATCCGACTTCTTACGCGATAACTTTTTTTTAAAAAAAAAGTGAAGAAATGGAAGATTTTTTTTGTGGTTTTAAGATTTTTTTTAGTACATTTTAAGAAAAATATGCTAAAATTAAGAAGAGAAAAAGAAATTGTTACTAAAATGGGAGAAATGGGTAAAAATTTACAAAAAATAACATAAACGGGGCCCATTCGGTACCAAAAGTTTATGAACAAATTTTCAATTTTAAAATTCTGATGTTTGCTATGTTATTTGTTTTTAAATGACCTTCAAGATAAGAGATTGTAATATTTACAAAAACTAGAGCACTTTATCTTAGTTATTATATGAAATTGCGTAGAAAAACTGATTATATTAACATAAGGGATTGTAAATTTTGTAATAAAACAGTGATTGATAAATCTGAAGGTTTAAAACACTTTTACTATTATACGGAACATACACAAAAAATTTCAGCTAATTATTTTCAAAACTTTTTGAGAAATCGCTGTTCCAGTTTGAGCATTTTCAAAAAAACACATTTCGAATAAAACACGTTTTAAAGTATTACATATATATCTCGCTTGGTAATCGAGTCTTCTTTTATTAAAACACTTATAGTTCTGGTTCTAGTGAATGGAAAATAATACATTTTGTATTTTTATAAAGCCAATAAAATGGCCTATAAAATAAAATCATAAAACAATTTGTCATTTTTTTGGCAAAATTCAAAATTCTAGGGGACTTGGATACTTAAATATAAAATTTTTAAACAAATGCAATTCATTGAAAAAAGCATTTTGACTTAATTAAACTTCGAGATTTGAAACTTTTTAAGAAATCTTTGGAAGTGATTTCTGATGTTACTTATATTTGCTCAAAAATGAACAATTTATAAGAGGGAGTTCTTATAAAATTACGCATTTACTCTTATTCATTATAATAAACAAAAGAAAAATTAAAGAAATTTTGAAGGGGGAAAAAAATTTAGTGTATTTTTTTTTTTTTTTTTTTGGTGAAAATGATATTTTATAAGTACTCGAAAATTACCTAACGTACTTTGAAGAAAACAATCTAAATATTCGCTACAGTAATTAAAAATTTACAAAACAACAATGTGCCACTTTCATGCTAAATAAGCTTATCATAATAGTTAACATATTGACTTCTCACCGATAATATCTTAGAGTTTAGACTCTGTAGTGTGTGTGTTCTTGAGGAAATTAGTTATATTTCCTCTCAATTTTGTCAACAGACAAGGTCAGAAGTTGTCATCTCACCACGTGCTCTGGTAAGCCAACGTGGCAGCAGTCAAAAATTCGACTCTCGACCTCTTTGAAAAAATTTTGATTGAGCCACTGATCTACATATATATAGGAAATAATAACATATTTAATTTACTTACCAGAATTTACACTTGGAAAACAAGGGTATACAATAGAACAAAACACGGTAGCTCTCTCTTTTAATAGATGAAATAGATTAAGGCGGTATCACATGTAAAGTTTCCCTGCAATTTTTTCAAGCAACTCTTCGCCGAATCTGAGGGGGAAGGGTTACCGTAAACAAAACGACATGCTCTGACGTCAGCCACACTCTTTCTCCACATTGAAACATTACTCGCTGATTTTTCTGCTTCGAAAACGACCATCCAATATTATTTCTTTAATTTCGCCGGCACTTTTGTTTATGGGGGTAAACATAAATGGAACATCTCATTCTGTTTAAAATATTATACGCCGTTAAGATATTGTACACCATTAAAATATTATACGCCATATCTGATGGGAAACTACCACCGTTACCGCTATCTTGTTTATGACGTAGGGCGCCGAAGAACCCCATTGGCTGGAATTTCAAGCAACTTTCTCAGCTTACTGGCAAAAGTTGTTCGGAAGCCATTGCTATGGCAACGGAGTAAAAATTGCATGAATTGGATCAAAAATTGCACCAAACGTGTACGTGTGATAAGTGACTGAAAAGAAAAGTAGCAAATGGTTGCCACAAAAACATTGCCATTGATATCGTTACTATCACCAAGTGAAAAGTGTAAGCATTTGGCGTTATTTACTTTCCATCGCCAAATGAGGGTATTAAACTAGGATTTAACCCTATACCATTGAACAATTTTGTCAAACAAAAGGACATCGCGAAATGCCTCCATATGCAGCCAATATAGTAAAAAAACGTTCCAACTCAAGCTTTAACACTAATAAAATTGAAGCATTTGGTGTATCGGAGGTTTGAACTCGGAACCTTCCGATTCGTAAGCGCATAATTTACCACTAGACAAAGGTGAACACTCCTGTCCGGAGGCTGTTACTGGCTTATTTAGATTCCGCCACAGTATTCCCCCACCAGTGAGTCGGTGGATAGGCGAACGAACGAGATATTTGTTGTTATGGCGAGTGTGGGAGTTGCTACTATTGCGTCAAGTGAGTCTGACAACTTTGCTGCGCCGAGTGGGTTCGATGACTTTGCTGAGCCGAGTGGGTCCGGCGACTTTGCTGCGCTAAGTGAGTTTTGACGACTTAGCTTGCTCTTCTTGCAGGTAGATGGCGCCATGACACATCAGAAGATTTTGCGTTTTTTTTTTTTCAGCCGAGGTCACCAATATCGGAGGTTTGTACTCGGTACCTTCCGATTCGTAAGCGCGTAACTTACCACTAGACAAAAGTGATCACTCCTGTCCGGAGGCTGTTACTGGCTTATTTAGATTCCGCCACAGGTGGCATCTTTTCAGTTGTTAACATCCTTTCTTTTGGCGAAATTGTTTAATAGTATAATAGATTCTTAATGTAACCAAAATTACAGGCCTGTCAAACATTTCTTAAAGGTGGGAAAGAACCAATAAGCATTATTTTCTTCCTTCACTTTGCCTAAATTACCCAGAACAGAAAAAGAGAAATACGGGTATTCGTATTTCATATAATTTTCTTCGTAAAAATTTAAAAGAATTTCAATTTAAACAGTAAAAAAATGTGTTTATATTAATTTTTTTTAATTTTTTCAAATATAAATAACGAAAATTTTAGATGGATCAGTATTAAAAATTAGACCATCGACAAGTTTTTTCAAATGAAAAGACATATCCAATAGCTACGATTTGTAGCCGATAATGGAAAGCCGTTCCCATGCATTTTTCATTACAATAATAACGATGATGGCATTTGATATAATGATCTTTTTATATTAATGAAATTGGTTGACGAAATAGTATGCAAGTACCAAAGAAGCAAGTATAGTTTTTTTTTTTAACTTCAAAAAGCTTGGCCTTTATAATGCAAAATTAATACCATCTACCAGTCAGATCAAAAGACGTCGCCAAATTTTGCGATATGCTGCCGATAATGGAATCTGTTCCAGCGCATTCGAACACAGGAATAAAAAAGATGCCAGTATTAGGCGACATTATTTGAATTGGCGTAGTCTTGTTGAAAATGGTCGTCGGTGTAATACGTATAAATTCTTTAATACTTATTGCACATTCAATTGAATAATAGAATAATCTATTAAGAAGCAAATGACACGCTAAAATCAAATTCTATGAAATAAATTCTTATTACCAAAAAATCAGTTTATTAAATATTACTTTCTTAAATTAAAAATGCATGTTCTCTATTAAAATTCACATTGAATCATCCTAGGAGAACTATCTAACATAGTAGTAAGTCTCCTTATACAAGTCACAATTGCTTATTTTATATTAGGCTGCTTTCTTAGAATGTGTGTGTGTTTCAGTGAGTATTAATTTAGGTTGAACTCATTTTTATCAACAGAATTTTGTGCAAAGTTATATCAATTAAAGTAAAAGAAATACAAAAATTTCCTGCTTACGAAAATGTTTCTTGCTGCAATAATTTATATCGTACATGTTTCTTACAGTGATATCTTCTCCTAGACTTTGGCGAATTGTTCAACAAAAGGGACCGAACTTTTAAAAAGAATTCCAGTTCTGCTGTTGATGTTGGGCATGAATCATGCCAACAAAGGCTGACTGATAAACAAACGTTACCATTTCGAACCATTCACGATAAGTCTTCAGGAATTCTTAAACAAGGGAGAAAATCTGTCAAAAGGAAGAGTAATGATTCTGATTTCGAATCCTTTGTTCGTGAACTTGCGAAAGAAGTAACAGAAGGCTTGACACTCTCTCAAGAAACCGTGGTTGATGTTGAATACATAGTCACGCGAATATTTGATGCGATAGTCAACAAAGCTATGAGACCAAAAGTTTCTGGAGATAAAAAGATATTGACAATAACAAACCTGCGCATGGCAATAGAAATGATTTTGCCACCTAAATTAGCCAATATGGCGATTTACAACGCAAGTTGGGTAGTTTCTAAGAATACAAATTGACATATGGATAATTATGATTAAAATTAGCGTGTATATCAGATAAGCAAGGCATTTATACCAATGTCCTGTATTTTATATTAGGTTTATTTTCTTTAATAACTTATATTGCGTATTAAAAATTTACTGCTAAAACCAATGAGTGAAAGAATATAATAAATACGTATTTAGTAATATAGTATATGGTAATGAGAGTACAAACGTTAAAATAACTTTTGAATCTACACTTACATATCGATCTTTTTATGTTTGTTGAGCGTTAAACGTTAAGGAGACATGGTACGATTTATGCAAAAAATTTTAATTTAAGGATTTTCAAAATTATTTTGGTTGCCTCCTATGTGTGTATAGTATGTAAAACAGTTTTGCGCTCAAAATTTCCTAAAAAGCTAGCCATTTAATTTTTTAAGGCAAAAACTTAAAATTTGTGAAGTGATTTTGAAATGCTACTCCTCTCCTACAAAAATTTACGTACACGCATGAAATTTGATTTACAAGTAAGTCAAACTATATATAATAAAAATTGGTATGTGGGTTTTGCGATAACAAGATTGGTATTCGTACAATACTTCTTTTGTGAATGCTTATTGAAAATTCCTTAAAAAATGTATAAATTCTGAGTTCAATAATTTTAAAAAAACTGCGTGTGTCCGCTCCGACTCACGCGACTGGAGTTTCTCCTCAAGTACGGTTGTCTTTGTGAAGAGGTTGGAAAAAACTTCCAAAATACATGAAGAGAAATTTTTTTAACACATTTAAATTTGAAACTATGTAATAAAACAACAAGTTTGTGTACATATGTATAAAATTATTTTAAAGTATTTTTAAAAAGTACATATTATATAGTATAAATATTATACAGAAGTTAAAAGTCACACGTATTAAAAGAATACATTCAACACATGCATACACAATCCTACGTATTTCTTCTTCCCAATAGCGGACCATCTTTTCTGAACACATGTGTAGCAAGGCCGCGTGTTTAACGAAAGATATGGACGCCACCTGGCAACAGATGCGGTTCGTCTATTGCCCACTTGAAGAAGGAAAGCAATAAAAGTGACTTTTCGCGTCAGGAACTGAAAAACACAAAAAAGGGATAACCGACAGATGGCCATCAAAGGAGCTACGTTACAGGGTAGACACTCAGAGACAATACAACACAAAACTTGAAAGCTCCAACCTGTTTGCTACAGGACTGTACATGATGAGTTTTATAAGATAACTTCAAATTTTCGCGTATTGTAGTCTGGCCATTGATATTGTTTCCCTTCTGTATATGCCAATAATCTCTCGTAAAAATAATGCATTATTTCAGTAACATTCTGATTGACAGAAATATAAACTGTGACGAAACTATGGGTTTACTGTTAGGTAAAGTGCATATCGTGGCACATATATCTCCCAATTAGATTTAGTTTGATTATTGTACTGTGTATTTTTTTTTCTTCTTGCAAAATCATCATGATTGCCAATAAACTTGTGTTGTGAATCGCACACGTTTTGATAGATGGCGAACCCCCCCCAAGATTAATACTGTGCTTTCGCTTAAGATTTTCAATTTTAACTAATTCCTCATTGCAAAGCCACAATTCTGATAACATCAAAATGTGTACTTTTTGCACAAAATTGGTTGTGTTGTTGAAATAAAGTTTATGGTTTGGTAATCATGCTTCGTTTTTTGCTATTAAACACACCAAAACAGTATTAAATACATACCGCCAATTTGGTGATTTTCAGTTGTTTTATAATCAACTTCTTTTTGTCAAAAGAGCTAAGGCCTGCAGTGTCGTTTGGCTAGAAAACCGATTTTCTCGACGCCAATAACGCTAAAAAGAGAAACGCTAGTAAATGTAGTTGGAAATTTTTTTTTTAAAGTTAAAATTTTTTTTGAGTGCTTGATTTTTAAAATATACTCTTCAAATTTTTTTTCATAGATAACAAATAACGGTAATTTTTAAACAAAAAAATATAAGAACAAAAACTACTGATTTATTGTAAAATGGGTATTAGACGAAAAACACAAAAATTCTTTTAAAGTCCGTAATTATTAAGCATTTTTTTTCAATATTTAAACAAAACATGGATAACAACCTTTGACACTTGGAAAAAAATTTTCGAGTGATTATGTTCATAAATAACAAAGTTTTTCAGTATTTAGTTAAAATTTTGAGTATTCTTTGAAAAATCGCAAAAAAAAGGTTTTCGGTATTTTATATTTTAAATCACTGATTCTAAAAGAACAAAGTATGAATGTTTTTAGAACAAAGTTTCGATACATTATGATGGAATGAAGTTTGTACAGAAAGATTGAAATACTCCTTTCATAAAAACGCATCAATATTGATTTATTTTAGAAAAAATCGAAAAAAATGCAACATTTTATTATTTTGTAAAAAATATACCGTATCATGGCGATCCAATTCTGTAATTATTTTTTTGTCTGATTTTAGTAGGAAAAGAGTGATCGTAATTTAAAAAAAAAAAGATAAAGTAGTCCTTTTTTTCCCGAAAGCAACGATGCATGCGCAGAACACAGCGTAACGCATTTTTGTTAACTGGTTGTTGTTTTTTTTGCACAAATTTCACTCCTCATAATATTTCCATAGCGTGGGCTTAACATGATATCGATTCTTAAGGAGAAAACTCCAAAAATAAGTATTGCTTTGATTCAAAAATGCATACCAACATTTGTTACATGTACTATTAGCAACAGGTCAAAAAAATTCAAAGCATTAGGCACAATAGGAAAAAAAACGCCTTTGTATTTTAAATGAAGACAAACTCTGGTTATTTTTATCTTTCTGAGATAAGTAGTTTTAAAGTTTTGATTTTCCATAGGGATGTGAAAAAAAACGAACTTAAAAGCTATCATAATTCTGTATTTTTTAATTTTAAAGCTTGTAAGTTTTGTGAGATTATAGAAAAGAATATAAAAAATAATTTAGGCAAAAAAAATTAGATTTGATTTTTGATCAATTTTTGTCAATTGAATCGTACTGTGTCCCCTTAATGATTAAACTAAAAGTGATAAATTCATGGTTGGGTTCGATGAAGTCTCTTTTAGTATAAGAATTATTTATTAATTTAATTTGATTTCACAAGGTAAAGCATATAGTTATTTAAAACAACGCACAAAGAATATATGGACGGTTTTTTATAACAACCACATTCTCTCCTCACCTGGCCTCTATTGAAGATCCGTAATCGTTAGAGGGCCCTTCTGCTCCTTGATACAGTCAGTTACAGTTATGACAAGAGCTATTTATTACACGTGTTTAATTAGTTTAATGAAAATAAGAAAATATTTATCTATATTAAAAAAAATCTAATGCAGGCCTGTACTATAAAAAGTTCTTGGTCGGTACCCAATCTATATATATAAAAATGTTATGTTGGTTTGTGTACGCTTCCATAACTCAAAAAGTTCTGCATGGATTTATCTGAAATTTTGACACAACGTTGCATTTGACTCCGGTCAGGTTCTTATGTACTTTTTATTTTGAAATTCTCTCTACATTTTTTTAAATTTAATTTTTAAGTGATTTTTTTGGTGTTATGACGTCATACGATGTCACGATTCGCTCTGAATGCTGAAATTTAAGCTTTACACAGTTTTTTCCGGATTATTACATATTTTAACTATAGTTAAGTTTATCGGTTGTCATATTTATCTATTTTTTTTCCTTTGATACGTAATTGGGATTAATTTTGTATATTTTTAACTGTTTAAGACTTTTTTTTATTTAAATTAATGTAATTTTTTTTATCAGTTTTGGGTTATTTTTAATTTTTCTATGGTTTATTACTATTTTATAAACTGCATGAACCTATTTATGTATTTTTGCATTTAATTTATTATTTAAATTACTTCTTATTTATTTTTGTGATTTGCATTTAATTAATTTTTGCTTATGATCGTTTCTTACATATTTTTGGGATTTTTATCTGATTTTTGTTTATGATTATTTCTTATATATTTTGGGGATTTCATCTGATATATATTAATGATTATTTCTTATATATTTTGTGATTTGCAATGTGTTTCATTGTCTGATTGAATCTAAATAATTTGAAATCAACCAGTTTTTCCTCATGTTTTAAAACTCAAATTAATTTTAAGAGTTCTCAGGCCTCCATTTCTATAATTAAACCAGACTATCCATTAAGAAAATTATGCCTAATATAAGATTCACAATTGACTGGATGGACCAGCTCTCTTTTTTCCATTTAACCAGACTGAGCCACAGCAACGCGTGGCAGGGTACAGCTAGTTTTAATATATAATTATTACCGTTAAAGCATAAAACCTATAACTTCATAAAATATCTTAAAACTTCATAAAATAACTTATTAAGTCAGATTATATTAAATTATTGGATTCTATGTTTTAACAAGTTATTTTACAGAAAACGATTCCTTAATCGTTAAAGTATTAAATGCCGCGTGTTTCACGTTTTAGATAAAACGTTTGTAATATTTTTTTAAAAGAGTAAATATTTTTGCCAAAGCTAAGTAGTGTAATTATTTACCTAATTTTTAGCTGTAAAAATTTTAACATAACTATTTGTCTCCCACTCCGTATTTCATTTTTTTATTTTATAACTGTTATACTAATCTATTAAAAATATAATGTTATGTACTATGATTTTCTTTATTATTTTTGAATGAATCTATCGATAATACGACATACATTTTTCGAAAAACTAACTATATTTATCATCCATCTATACAAATAAATAAAATTGAAGTGTCTGTTTGTAATTTCAAATTAGCATGTTTTTACTAAATGCTTTTAAAGGTATATAAGGTACTTATATCAAAAAATCAATTTTTAAAATTTTTATCTGTCTGTCTGTCTGTTTGTTCCGGCTAATCTCGGAAACGGCTGGTGCGATTTTAAAAATTCTTTCACCAATGGAAAGCTACATTATCAGCGAGTAAAATAGGCTATATTTTATCTCCATATTCTTACGGGAACGGGAACTACGAGGGTAAAACCGTGGGACGTTGTTTACTCTCCGCCAAGTTGGCGCAAAAGTATGCATTTGTGGTCAATAATGGAAATTTTAATAAAAATTTTCTCACATTTGTAACCAATAACTGAAAAATAGTGTAATTTAGCATCTTTACAAAAAGCAATTTTTTAAATGGTTTTTCATTAAACGTCTAACATTTATTACGTTACGTTTGTTAAATGTCAAACTCAAACTTTGAGAAATATCGCCAAGTTGGCTAAGAAGTTCTCTATTCCGACAATAATTATTTAATGCAAATATTATATGTATTTTAATGCAAATTTTCTCCCACTTTTTAAAGAGGGAAACGAAATAAAGTTTTAGCGAATTGCGCGCGCGTGATATTGAAAATTCTATGGTAATATTAATTGACAGTTTCACATAAAAAGTTTTGAATTATCGAATATTTATTACTTTGAATTTTCTTAATCTAATTAATTATACAATATTCATATTTTGCACAAAATTTTTCACTTATACTGAACCAGATATTTTACATGGAGGTATTACTTTGAAGATATATACTAGATATTACTATGGAGGAAGCCATACAATGTCACTCGCCAAATAATTCAATCAGGGAGCTTTACGTAATACTTATTTGATCTTCGGTCTTTCTAATCCTCAAACCTTTTGAAATAAGTACAAAGACTACATGGTGGAAGATATTTTGCGACGATTGCGTCAAGTACAAGCAAATATGCCTTTCAATGAACACATCTACAACGAAACGCAATCAAGGTTTTCAGAATGGTTGGGGAAAAGCTACATGATTTTGCAATGATTAGTCTTAGATGTGTCAACGGAAATGGCTTCGATAATGAATTTGCTTGAGAATTAAACTACGATTTTATAGCATTGCAACATCAAATAACAGAATTTATCCCTTAATTAACTCCAGAACAAAGTCACGTTTTCCATGAAGTGTTACGCAAAATAGAATCCGGCAGTGTGGTGCACTCTTTTTTCTCAACGCCTCTGGAGGAACCTAAAAAGCACTTTTGCTAAACTTTTTATTAATGACCATCAGAAAAACCTTGAAGATAAAGCCCAGATGATAGCAGTTGCTGTGGCTTCTTCTGGTACTGCCGCGATTTTACTGACCAACGGTCGTACTGCACATTCCGTTTTAAAATTATCGCTTATTCTTGCATTTGAAGATTCATTCATCTGAAATTTCAGAAAAAATAGCTCTCAAGGCTGGATGCTTCCACAATGTAAGCTTTTAGTGTGGGGTGAAAGTACGATGCCTCATAAGAAAGCTATAGAAGCGTTAAATCGGACTCGTCAGGATTTACGAGATAGTACAGATATCATAGGAGGAAGATGAAATCAGAGTCTCTATAAATCATCCAACTTATTGGCAAAAGTTGAAAAATTCAGTCTGAAAACGAATATGAGAGTGCATCTTCATAATGACGTTGATTCGGAGAGAGAGAGAGAGAATATTAACGTCGCACTGAATTAGCAACACGAGGGCTTTTGGCGACGGTCCGCGTAATTTTGAACCACCGTCAAGTGACGCGGACGACACCTGAGCTGGCACCCCCTCTCCTAACTACCACACCACACCAACGGGAGGACGTTTGAGCTCTCGACAGATTTAACGTGCATCGCTCCCCTACACGGCGGATCTTTAGTGGTACTAGGATCGAACCCATGACATGCTAGCCATGATCCGATGCCTAGACCACTCGGCCACCGCGGCCGACGTTGATTCGGAACATTATGCAGAGTCGCAATTGAAAATCGGTTATGGATGTTGTACCATATTATATTATTTACTTTCTAATGATAATGATTACGGTTTTGACAGTTATTTAAAGACATCAACGTGAGCGGAGCCGTGGGTAAAAGCTAGTTAGTTTATAAAACAATGAACTTTTTTTAATGTCAAATGCCTAAACTCAATGATGAATACAATTACGTGTGTTTCTCTCGAATTCAAA